>JAXCLQ010000243.1:0-10185 GCA_035584115.1 Cedrela odorata
CCAAAAACTGATTCTAACTGAATGTACAGGTCAGTTACTAACTTCTAATTGTCACAATAACTGCTAATAACAGATTTTTAATCACCTTCATAAATCTCCACCTTAGTTACTAATAACTCTATTTTTATAGAGTTATTTTATCTATTTAAACCTAAATTTTAACTTAGATCTTATGATTTTTTATTATTAAATAAATTATTACATCTCTTTGTATTTTTTATTTTTAGGATAAAATTAATGAAAAATCGCATGTGAACCCCACCAAATGCTACTATTTGTGACGAGATCATCGCTATAAATTGAATCTTATTCGAATTAGCTCATCGCTTCAAGTATTTTGGAAAGAATAACTCAAATTAGAGTCATTCAAAGAAGTTATCGCATTTTAAATATTATATCATGCTGATGTAAATGCTTATGTCATTATGATATAAATAATGATGTAATTTGACATATAATGTAAGCGATGATGTAATATAAAAAATGATGTAAACAATAAGGTACATAAATTATAATGTAAGCGATAATGCAGAAGGGTGGGAAATTAGAAAATGATGATGCAAATGGAGATAGACTTTGCTTATAAATAAGCATTAGAATCACCATTCCAAAAAATGACGGAGGAGAAGAAGAACACAAGACATTAAGGAGAAAGAGCATGGAAAAGAGGAGCAAAGTAGAGAAGGAAATTTTACGGGAAAGCTTCAAACCACTAAGTTTTTCCTATCTTTTGTTATGTTTTGTTATTTATTCTTTGTTGTGTTTCATTTTGTTATAGAGTAGATTTATTCTTCTAGGGTTATGATGTAACCTAACTTTGATGTTCCGACCTTTTGTTTAATTTAATTATGAATTTTCTATTTTGTTTGATGCATTCAATATTATTCTTAATACTTCTAAATAATTGGACACTATTTAGTTGAATTGTCAATTATAATGATAGCAGAAGCTAATTTATGTGTCTTAGTTCATTGTATTGAATGTCATAAATTACGTTTAGGATAGGAATATACTTGAATAGTTTGTGTAGTTTTTAAAAAAAAATCCATAAATCTTAATTAATCCTTTAATGTTTTAACTTTGTATGGAAACATAGCAGTTAAGTTTTATAGAGTATTTTCCTTAGACCTTGGGAGGAGTAATGTGAATAATTCAGAGATACTCAACTAGCAACCAAATAATTAATTCTTGCTAAAAAGAACAAAAGGGAGAAAAAATTAGTTAAAGTGAAATCAAAACCTTAGAGTTTTATCTTATTAATTTAATCTTATTCACTTATTTTATTTGTATTTAAATTTAGTGTTAATTTTCTATCAATCAAACTTCATTAGCCAAATAAAATTAGGGTTATTTCAAGTCTTGGAATTTGTTTACAATAATCGTTGTGGGATGATACTTATCACATCACTCTATTACTTGTCCAGCTCGTTCACTTGCGATTTTGCATAACAACTTTTTGGCACCATTGCCGAGGATTGTTTGTTTAAATTAATACTGATACTACATAACTCAATTTTTAATTTGGTATTTTATTTATTTATTTATTTTTATTTATTTTCTCTTTTCTATCTTGTAGGTGTTTTTTTTTTTTTTTTTAGTGTATGAGAAAGTTTGGGGATGAAGTTTTGATATCATTTGATCTAGAAATTTAGAAAACTTGCCTCAAGAACCGAAAAGAAACAAGGAAAGCTGCGAGTATTGCTCTAGTAGACATGACTGAAGAACCAAACAACAAATAAAATATGGTATCAGTAAATGCTCAGAATACTCGAGCATTACGCGATTATGCCCTACCCACAATGGGTAATGCCTAGGCAATACGGCGACCGACCATTACAGCTAACAATTTTGAGATCAAGCAAGCAATTACCAGATGGTGCAGAACAATCAGTTCGGTGGGTCTCCGAACGATGATGCAAATGCCCACATTGATAGCTTTTTGGAGATCTGCAATACTTTTAAGCATAATGACATTACTGATGACGCCATCCAATTGAGATTGTTCTCATTCTCTCTTCGTGACAAAGACAAAAGCTGGCTTAACTCTTTGCCATCAAGGAATATTACCACATAGGATATCTTAGCACAAAAATTCTTGCTAAATTCTTTCCACCAGCCAAGACTGCCAGATTATGAACCGAGATAGTAACATTCGGACATCTTGATGAAGAGTTATTATACAAAGTATGAGAAAGATTCAAAGATCTACTAAGAAAATGTTCACATCATGGAGTTGATGATTGGCTACAACTACACACATTCTATAACGGTTTGGGGAATTTTACGAGAACATTGTTAGATGCTGCAGCTGGCGAAGCATTTTTAGGCAAACCTCATCAAGGCGCTTAGGACTTAGTAGAGGAAATGGCTGCAAATGCCTATCAATGGCCATTAGAAAGAGTAGATTCGAAAAAGGATTTTAGAATACAAGAAAATGATGTCTTGACTAAACTCTCTATTCAGGTCTAGACATTAGCTAAGCAACTCGGAAACTCAACAACTAATGCCATTCACAATCAGCCGGGATCATATGACTTTTGTGGAAGGGACCATTCCAATGGGTAGTGCGATAACGAATAGACAAGCCAAGCATTTTTTGTGGGCAATAGACAATAAAATAACCTATACTCTAACGTATACAATCCAGGATGGAAGAATCATCCAAACCTTGCATGAAAAAACAATTGACCCAGACAACCATATCTGCCACCACTGCAACAGCAACAGGCCAACAAACCATCACTTGAAGAAACACTTACTCAGCTCGCTACAAACACTAATCAATTTATGACAAGAATAAATATCACACTCCAGAATCAAGCTGCTTCCACCCAAAATCTAAAGGTACAAATGGGTCAGATCACAAATCTACTAAATGCAAGACCTCAAGAAACCCTACCAAGCAACAAAGAGATAAATCCTAAAGAGCACCTTAAGGCTATCACATTACGAAGCGATAAAAAGCTGAAAGATCTTGTCAAAAGAACAAACAAAGAAGGAGATCTAGAAAAATAGAAAAGGAAATGATGGCCGAATAAAAAGAAGCAGAAAAGTCAAAATCAAAGTTGTTTCCGGACAATCCCATATCATACAAACCACCATTACCTTTCCCTCAGAGATTCTAAAAGCATAAAATAGATAAATTATTTTTTAAATTTTTAGAAGTGTTTAAGAAATTACAAATTAATATCCTTTTTGTAGATGCTCTGGAATAAATGCCCAGCAATGTGAAGTTCATAAAAGAGATCCTATTAAATAAAAGAAAGCTAAAAGAACATAAAACAGTAGCTTTGACTAAAGAATGTAGTGCAATTTTGCAGAAAAAGCTACTACCCAAACTTAAAGATCCAAAGTGTTTCACGATTCCTTGCACTATTGGTGATTCATTCTTTGATAAAGTATTATGCAATCTTGATGCAAGAATTAACTTAATGTCATTCTTTGTTTTCAAGAAACTTGGTTTCGAATAAGTAAAACCTACTACAGTATCCTTACAGCTAATAGATCGATCAATCAAGTATCTAAGGGGAATTATAGAATATATACTAGTGAAAGTGGATAAGTTTATATTTCCAGCAAATTTCATCATGCTAGACATGGAGGAAGATTAAAAAATACCCATCATTTTGGGTAGGCCGTTCTTAGTAACAAGAAAAACTCTCATTGATGTGCAGAAAAGTCTATACTAAGAGTTCAAGGTGAAGAAGTAACCTTCAATGTGTTAAAAGCGCTTAAATATCCACATGATGTTAGCAATTGTATGAGGGTAGATGTAGTGGATGGATGCATCAAAGAAATACTTCAAACCACCACTCCATAAGATCCGCTTAAAGCTTACATAATTGGAACGCCAAACTCAAAAAGTCCAAACATCAATGAATGTGTTAACTAATTGAAAGCTTCACCCCTCATCTTCATCAAACAACTATTTGAGGAGCTTGGAACTAGTAAGAGATAACCAGTACCATCAATAGAAAAACCATTGGAGTTGGAGCTTAAGCCACTTATGATTCATCTCAAGTATGCATTTTCAGGTGATTCATCTACACTACCTGTTATTGTCTCGTCTTCTTTAAGCATGAAATAAGAGAAAAAGCTTTTAAAAGTGTTACGAAAACACAAGATAGCTATTGAATGGTCGATCGCGGACATTAAAGGAATTAGTCCATCTATATGCCAACACAAGATTCTCATAGAAGACATGTACCGACAATCTATCGAGCACCAAAGATATTTAAATCCAAACATGAAGAAAGTTGTCCGAACAGAGAAACTTATACTTTTGGATGCAGGTATCATTTATCCCATTTCAGACAGCTCATGGGTAAGCCTGGTACAGGTGGTACCAAAGAAATGAGGAATAATGGTGGTCACCAACAAAAATAATGAGTTGATTCTAACATGAACAGTAACTAAATGGAGAGTGTGCACTGACTATAAGAAACTAAATAAGGCGACCAGAAAAGACATTTTCCTTTACCATTCATCGATCAGATGCTCGGCAGGTTAGCAGGACACCTTTACTATTGTTTCCTTAAAGGTTATTCTGGTTACAATCAAATTTCTATAGCACTTGAGGACTATAAAAAGACTACGTTCAAGTACTGATATGGAACGTTTGCATTTAGAAGAATGTCGTTTGGTCTATGTAATGCACCAGCTACCTTTCAACGATGCATGATGTCAATTTTTTCAAACATGTTGGAGCGCTTCATCGAGGTATTTATGATGATTTTTCAGTATTTGGCTCATTATTTGATTCTTGTTTGGATAACTTAGCGTAGGTACTAAAAAAATGCGAAAAGACAAACCTGATTCTTAACTGGGAGAAATGTAATTTCATGGTACAAGAAGGGATCGTCTTGGGATTAAAAGTTTCAGCTAATGGCATTGAGGTTGATAAAGCCAAGATTGAGACAATTGAGAAGCTGCTACCACTAACATCTGTAAAAAGTGTTCGAAGTTTCTTAGGACGTGCAAGGTTTTACAAAAGATTTATCAAAAACTTCTCGAATATCACAAAGCCATTGTGCAATTTACTTGAGAAGGATGCTTCATTCCACTTCAATAATACATGTAAGGGGGCATTTGAGATACTGAAAAAAAAGGCCCTTATTACAGCCCTAATCATTGTTGCACCTGACTGGGCTTTGTCTTTTGAGCTGATGTGTGATGCTAGTAATTATGCCATCGAAACCATGCTAGGGTAGCGTATCAGTAAGATTTTTCATACTATTTATTACGCTAATCATACACTAACCGATGCACAGGTCAACTATGCTACCACTAAGAAAGAGCTCCTGGCCGTGGTCTTCGCATTTGACAAATTTCAGCCATACTTGATCGGCTCCAAAATCATTGTATTCACAAACCACTCAGCCATCAAATATCTTTTGGTGAAAAAAGACATAAAATCACGCCTTATCCAATGGGTCCTTCTGTTACAAGAGTTTAACTTAAAGATTCGATACAATAAGGGAAGTGAAAATATAGTAGCCGACCATCTATCTAAACTAGAGCAACAAAAGGATGAGGACGATCTCGATATAGCAATCAAGGAAACTTTCCCTGATAAACAGCTTTTTGTTTTGGATACAAGCAATATACCATGGTATGCTGATTTCGTTAATTTTCTTTCTCACAATGTTTATCCACCTGACCTTTCATGGCAGTAAAAGAAGAAATTTTTAGAGGATGTCAAACATTACTATTGGGATGAACCATTCCTATACAAGCTATGTCTAGATCAAATCCTTCGACAATGTGTCTCAAAAGATGAAGCATGAGATATTCTTCACCATTGTCATGCTTTTAAATATGGTGGACATTTTTGGGTCAACTGAAATGCAAGCAAAATTCTTCAATCTGGAATACTATTAGCCTACCATTTTCAAAGATGCTCAAGCATATGTTACAGCATGTAATCGGTGCCAATGCACAGGTAACATTTCACAAAGACATGAGATGCCCTTAAACAATATTTTTGAAGTAGAATTGTTCGATGTTTAAGGTATTGACTTCATGGGACCATTCCCATCATCTTTCAAGAATCTCTACATTCTGATAGCCATAGATTATGTTTCAAAATGGGTTGAAAACATTACCATACCAACTAATGACTCTAAAGTGGTGGTGAAATTTCTGGGTAAAAACATCTTCACTAGATTTGGAACTTCAAAAGCAATCATCAGTGATGAAGGGAAGCATTTCTACTACAGGCATTTGGATGCTTTTCTAGCCAAATACGAGGTAAAACACAATGTTGCTACGGCTTATCACCCGCAGACAAGTGGACAAGCTGAAATCTCAAATTGAGAACTGAAATGGATTTTGGAAAAGACTATGAGTGCATTTCGAAAAGACTGGTCGAAAAAGCTTAATGATGCACTACAGACCTATAGAATAACTTTCAAAACACTGATTAGGATGTCTCCATACAGGTTGGTAAGCTATGCTCTAGATGTTCTGGGCCCTTCACTGTTTTTTAAGTCTGTCCACATGGTACCATTGAAATTCAAAGTGCAGATCGTTGATTCAAAGTCAATGGACAAAGACTCAAAGCTTACATGGATGGTGGAAAACTTCAGCAAAAATCCACCATCGCGCTTTCAGACCTAAATTAAAGCGGGTTTCAACAGTCTAACTGACGACTATAAATTAAATGCTTATTGAAATGCAACCCATGTTTTTCTTCTCAATTAGTTTTCTTTTGTTTGTGTAGTTATTGTTTTTTTTATATAATTTTATTTTCTCTTTTTAGTTATAAAGGCAAGTCTTACAACGCTCAAAAATTAATTCTCTACTATTTTCTCAAGATGTACTTAAAAAAATTTATAAGTGTAAACTAGAAATGATGAAGACACTAACATGTTTGGGTCTTCTTGAGCATATTCGGTAGATCATTAAAGCTAAAATACGTCTAGCAGGTGAGTTGAATGATACATTCAGTAAATTTTTACCAAGACTAGGAAAAAGTTCTTACTCAAAGAATAGGAGAGCTAAGAGAATGAGAGTCTGCCATAAATGTGCAAGATAGAACTACAACAAGCTGTAGAAATCCTAGATATGTGTCTACAAATTGAGAAGGTAAAATTAAATGCATAAAGGTGGGCTGAGTAAGGAGTCTCTGGATAATATCCTTGTGACTCTTGAGAAGCATTCTTGTGGAGTGGTTCAACACATTCTTTTAAATTTATGGGAGTTATTCAGAAAAGAGAAACAACTGTACAGTCTTGGGAATCTGACATTAAAAGACCCTGTTTGCCAGTTAATAAGAAAATAGAAAGCCAATCCTCGACTCATAGAAGACGTTTAAGCAGTTTTTAGACGTAAAACCAGATAAAGATGTGAGCCACAATCACAACTACCATAGCGCATTAAGTGTACTATTTACTTTTTGAAATTTTTGTGCATGTCCCTAACTATTTGACTTTTTCTTACAGATTTTTCTATGTTTAGCTGCTCGTTTTAAACCTTTTCGACAATTGTGCATACTTTTTGACATTTGTATACCTAACTTATTTTTTCATAATCACAGCTGTTTCGCCTTATAGAAATGTTCTTTTACTCTCTTTTTTTCTTTAAATGAGCATTCATTACTAACAACAAATAACCAATTTTGTAGGAGAGATATAAAAAAATGGCTGAATCTTTAAATTGCAAATTCAAAACCATTTATATTTTTTGTGGCATGAATTTTGGTAAGGATAAAGAATACTTGAAGGCAGCCGTTGAACATGGTAAAACTTTAGCTGCCTGAAAAATCGATTTGTGTATTGGAGAGGTAATTTAAGGCTAAGGGATTTTGTAGTAGTAGCTGCAAATGTTGCAGGCAAAAGTGTCCTAGGTATCATACTAAAGCCTTTGGCTGCAAGGAGGGATATCATCGGTATGACTATAGGTAATAAGTTTCAAGTCATGAGCATGCACATGCGAATGACATATATGTTACTCAATGCTGATGCCTTTGTTGCATTACCTGGTGGTTTTGAAACGTTTGAAGACATTTTCAATATTGCGTCTTAAATCCATTTCAACATTTACAAAAAGCCATTAGGTTTGCTTAATGTTAACGGTTTTTATGATGGTTTATTGCCTTTTTTTATCATGCTGTGAACAGAGTTTTATGACACAAGCAAACCGGTGCATTCTTATATCAGCTTAAAATGCTAATGAACTAATTGACCAACTACAAAACTTTGTACCAGAAGTTGATTTACTCATATCGCAGTTGGTTTGAGACTTCGAAGCAAGCAGCAACAAAAAAAGTGCACTGGATCTTAACCTTCAGTTGTAACTTTCTTACTAATTTAATGATATTTTCATTTTCTTTTCTTTATTTTGTTTTCTAGTAGACATTGGGGACAATATCTTAAATAAGTTTAGAGGTAGAATTTGGTCATAACTAATCCAATTTGAAACCAAAAGATAGCAGAATAAGGAGTTACTTTTGTGCTTTTAACACGCATCTTTGTTTTTTAAAAATAAAAATAAAAATAAAGTTCTGTAATCACTACAGATAAAATAATTTCACCTCAAAATCATGTATATGAAATAGTCATTTTTTAGATCTATATTAATTTTTGAGTTTTTCACTTTTACTTTGCATTTTGATATAATTGAAGCACACTATTGTGACAATGAGAGTGATTTTAATCCGAAACTTGGCGACACGGAAAAGGTATGTTTTCTTACAATGCTCAGATGAAATAATTTAGTATGTTATTTATTCAAAAATAAAAAATAAAAATAAAGCGGAGCAATGCTTCGATGCCTTTATATATGTTGAATAACTAGGAATTTGTATTACAAATATGGATTTTCACGTAAAAAGTCGTATCCAAGATATCAGCATGCAAAATATACTAGTGTAAATGTTTCACAACTAGGGGTCTATATCACAACTATGGATTTTCACGTAAAAATGTGATCTATTTCCTAAGATCTGCCGCACAAAATATATATATAAATTAAATAATATTGAGCTCGTATTTTACTTCACTGAAACCAATTGCTAGAGTTAAAGGTTTTGATCATTCAAATTATCCATCCACACATACACTTCAAGAGGTTTGGTAAGGTTGTTTAACCCGTTGATTAATATTCAGTTCTTTATTATGATTGATTTGTCATATATTAATGATTATGAGCTACTGATTCTAAAGTTGGTTCGGAGTTTGTTTTGTTCGAGGACAAACAAAATCTTAAGTTTAGAGGTGTGATAACTTCATTTTTATAAAGTTATTTTATCTATTGAAACTTGAATTTTAACTTAGATCTTGTGATTTTTTTATTATTAAATAAATTATTACATCTCTTTATATTTTTTATTTTTTAGATAAAACAAATGAAAAATCTCATGTGGACCCAACCAAATGCTACTATTTGTGACGAGATCATCGCTATAAATTGAATCTCATTCGAATCAGCTCATTACTTCAAGTATTTTGAAAAGAATAACTCAAATCAGATATCGTTCAAGGAAGTTATCGCGTTTTAAATATTATATCATGCTAATGTAAGTGCTTATATCATTATGATATAAGTAATGATGTAATTTGACATATGATGTAAGCAATAATGTAATATAAAAGATAATGTAAGCAATGAGGTAGAAAAATTATGATGTAAGCGATGATGCAGAAGGGTGGAAAATTAGAAAACGATGATGCAAATGGAGGTGGACTTTGCTTATAAATAGGGATTAGAATCATCATTCTAAGAGATAACGGAGAAGAAAAAGAACACAAGATATTAAGAAGAGAGAGCTTGGAAAAGAGAAGTAAAGTAGAGGGGGAAAACTTTACGGCGAAGCTTCAAACCACTAAGTTTTTTCCATCTTTTGTTATGTTTTGTTATTTAATATTTGTTATGTTTCATTTTGTTATGGAGTAGATTTATTCTTCTACGATTATGATATAACCTTACTTTGATGTTTCGACCTTTTGTTTAATTTAATTATAGATTTTTTATTTTAGTTGATGCATTCAATATTATTCTTAATACTTCTATATAATTGGCCATTATTTAGTTGAATTGTCAATCATAATGATAACGGAATCTAATTTATGTGTCTTAGTTCATTATATTGAATGTCATAAATTACATGTTGGATAAGAATATACATGCATGATTTGTGTAGTCTTTAAAAGATATCCATTAATCTTAATGAATCCTTTATGTTTT
>JAXCLQ010000244.1:0-10182 GCA_035584115.1 Cedrela odorata
TAACCTTAATTTTATTTGGTGAATGAAGATTGATTGGTAGAAAATTAAAAGTAAATTTAAATGAAAATAAAATAAATAAGATAAAATTAATAAGCTAAAAACTCTAGGGTTATGATTTCATCTTAACTAATTAGTTCCTCCCCTTTGTTCTTTTTAATAAGAATTAATTATTTGGTTGCTAGTTAAGTATCCCTAAATTATTCACATAACCCACCCGAGGTCTAAGAAAAATACCCCATAAAACTTAATTGCTATGTTCCCATGCAAAGTTAAAATATTAAAGGATTTATTAAGATTTATGGATCTCTTTTAAAAACTACACAAACCATGCAAGTATATTCCTATCCTACATGTAATTTATGATATTCAATACAATGAACTAAGACACCTAAATTAGCTTCTGCTATTATTATGATTAACAATTCAACTATATAGTGATCAATTATTTAGAAGCATTAAGAGTAATATTGAACGCATCAACCAAAATAGAAAATCCATAATTAAATTAAACAAAGGGTTGAAACATCAAAGTTAGGCTACATCATAACCCTAGAAAAATAAATCTACTCCATAATAAAATAAAACATAACAAATATTAAATAACAAAATATAATAAAAGATTGGGAAAACTTAGTGGTTTGAAGCTTCGCCGTAAAGTTTCCTCCTTTGCTTTGCTCCTCCTCTCTAAACTCTCTCTCTCTCTTTCTAATATCTTATGTTCTTCTTCTCCTCATTATTGTGTTCTTTGAATGATGATTCTAATGTCTATTTATAGGCAAAGTTCACCCCCATTTACATCGTCACCTGTATCATCATCTATTAAGCTTTCTAATTTTCTCAATATACCCTTTTGCATCGTCGCTTACATCAAATATCATTATTTATATTATAATGACATATTACATCATTGCTTACATCATAAATCATTAATGACATACGCACTTACATAAACATGATATAATATTTATTTTTAGAATATTCGATCTCTAAAATACGATAACTTCTTTGAAAGATCTCGATTCGAATTATTCTTTCCAAAATATTTGAAGCAATAAGCTGATTCAAATAAGATTCAATTTTACAGCGATGATTTCGTCGTAAATAGTTACATTTTGTAGGGTTCACATGCGATTTTCCATCAGTTTTATCCTAAAAATGAAAAATACAAAAAGATGTAATAATTTATTTAATAATAACAAAATCAACAAGATCTAAATTAAAATTCAAGTTTAAATAGATAAAATAACTCTATAAAAATAGAGTTATCACACAACACAGAACTATTCAGTATTGCCTGCAAAAAGACACAAATATGAGTTATAGCTGCTGAATCTAATATCCAGGAATGATGATCAGAAATAACATTTAATTCATAATTAATCATATAATATCTATACATACCTGCTCTAGCCTTCTTAAGACTGTTGAGGTATAGAGGACAATTCCTCTTCTAATGTCCCTCCTTACCACAATGGAAACATTTTCCATTTGCCTTGGCCTTTTCTGCCTTGGAAGGAACTTTCTTAAAGCTCTTCTTTTTAGATCCAACTTTTAAGCCTTTCTGTTATGTTTTCTTTTTCTTTTTACTAATCTTACTAGTCTTACTAGTTGTAGCCATTTGGATATCTTCATGTCCCTTTCCCTTAGAATTCTGTTTATAGAATTCTTGAATCTCACTGAGTAACTCAGAAAGAGTTCGCTCAAACCTATTCAGATTGTAATTAGTTATAAACATTTTATAACTAGATGGGAGGGATTGTAGAATCAAATTCACTTTGAGGCGATCTGACGTGGTCACCCCATAGATATCCAACTATCTAATAGCATTAATCATTTTAATTACATTATCATTGGACGGAATTCCCTCTCGTAGTCTCATACTAAAGAGGGAAGAACACAACTCATACTCAACGACCCGTTTATTCTCACTATACAACTCTTGTAAACCGAAAAGGATATCATAAGCACTCAAAAAAATTTCATGCTTAGTTTGAAGTTCTCTACTCATAGAGGCCAACATATATCCACGAGCTCGTCGACTATCTTCTTGCCACTTTTCTAATGTATCACACTCCTCAGGTAAAGCATTATCATCTAAGTTAAGTGGCAAAGGACTATCCAAGACATAGCTAAGTTTTTCAATGTCAAAAATAATCTTAAGGTTTCTAAGCCAATCTTTAAAATTGGGTTCCATTAAAATATTGTTGTCTTGAATTCTTAGGAAAACGTTGCTTGACATTTTTGTGTTTGTTTTATGACACTATTATGAGAGAAACTGAAAAAGAACCAAACAGATTTTGTTAGTGATATAAATTAATAAATTAAACAATTTGACTTATTGAAATTAAACAATTTAAATTATAACAATCAAACATTTTGATGTTATTTTAATTGCCAATTTTTTAAATTAACTCTCACTATTTAATTTGAATCCTACACTCCCTTAATTAGGACTTAAAAGTTTCATTGGATATTTTAATAATTAGTGGGGAATCAAGTTCTTATTAAAATTAACCAACCTCACATTTTAGACTCTTGGCTAATTAATTTTAATAAGTATGAAACATTTACCTTTTATATTACATATAAGATTTGATTCATTTTTTTGCCCTAACTTTGAATTCCTCACATTTTAGAATCTTGGAATCCTTAGTTAAATCCAAACCATTATACTTTCTAAAATGTTATTCTCGTCCTAACCTCACATTTTAGATTCTTGGTTAAAATAAAAATATACATCCTAGAACTAGATAACTGAATTCAATTCCAGAAACTCATACCCCTCACATTTTAGAATTTTGGGATATAAAATTTATGTCAAAAAATTCATTTGTCATCCCACAATGGGAGGCAAGGATTTAATAATTTTATTTAGGGAGTCTTAATACACATTTATTTTACATATGTCATACATATATTTTAAACATGCAATTAAATATGTGTTTTTTCAAAAATTTACATTAATATTAAACTCTTTAATATTTATTAATATTTATTTATCTGATAAATAAATATTATATTACCAATATACACATATATATCATATATATATATACATAAGTATATTAATATTTATTTAAACAAATGCTTGTTTTAATATTTTGATAATTCTTTAATTATTAACTCACGTATAACAATTATACATATGATTTGCTTGTGTAATTTTCTTCTTGTCATACAATAACTTTTGTTTATATTTGTTTGAATTAGTTTTATTTTGTTGTTGAATATTTGTTTGTTTGTTATTGAAATTGGTCATACCAAAATCATTAATAATTTGTTTGAGTATCTTATTGATTAAGCAATATTAAATTGTCAAATTATGCCAACTAATTATCAATTAAGCCAACTTAATACATTGACACTTTTAATAAGTTATATTAGTAACATTTACTAAATTTATTTAACATATCTAATTTGTCAATCACTTAATAGTAATGTTTTGACTAACCTATATGATTATATGTTTCTACGTTCCATAAATATACATATACATTACTAAAAAATGTATTTATGCACATAACTTTAACATGTAAGAAATCATACACATATAAGCATGCATTTAATCAAATTAAATACATAATCAAAACATTTACAATTAATTATCTATTTAATCAAATTAAATAAATTGTATACACAATCAAATTGCATATTTCTCCAACAAATTAATTATTCATCATATGAATCCATAAAATCAACATTTTAAACTAACAAACAAACATGAAAGAAAATTATGGTGCAAATTAACATAAAATAATTTTATGCATATTAATCAATTTACATCCATAATTATTCATACATACCAATCTAATTGCATATAATTTAAAATACATAAAACAACAATTCAATTACATGTTTAAACAATTTAAACACATAATTTCAACATGGAAACTAATTTTCCATAACCAATTCAATATGGCCATATAATCTATTCTTGGAACAAAACAATTTTGTCACCATTTTCCACCATGATAAAATTAATCCCATCAATTTAATCATGCAAACTCAAGATAAAACACACTTTTCACCTTAATTCACATTATAACCAAATCAATAACACATGGATCCAAACACTTTTGATCCAATTTTCATCATGTTTTCACTAATTACATATTAATTTGATAATCAATTTCACATCATATGTAAATTAATAATCAAAATGACAAAATCCTATTTCCATCAATTCTAATCAAATTAAAACATGAAACCATAACAAATAAATTCCAATCATATCAACAAAATCCAATTTTGAAGCATTTAAACATATTACACATAATAGGAAAAAAAATTTCCATAAGCCCTAATATGCTATATTTGAACCATGGTTTCCAACAATTAATTCAAGCTATATACAAGCAAATCAAAACTATAGAAATCATCCTAACATGCTCTGATACCATTTGTTGGAATTTATGGCCTAAAAACATGCATAAATTAAAGTCTTTAAATATATCTACATGTATGTATAAAAGCAAGGGTTTTTAAATTTTTTACCTTTTTCAAACCATAATATGATGAAGATAAGTTGCAAACAATACAACTTCTTTCATCTACACTTTCAAAAACCTTGAAAGTTTGAAGAAAATAACTTTGAAAATTTTGAAAGAAAATTTTCCCTTTGTTTTTCTATTTTGCCAAACAAAGCAAATGTGGAAAGAAAGCTCTTTTTTCAATTTTTTTCCTTCACATACCTATATGCTTGTAAATTGCCTTCAATTTTAACTTTTGAAAATAATAAAATACTTATATTTTTATTTCCATCACATGGAAACAATTATGTCCTTTCATTTTGCCTTTTCCATACACGGCCAAAATTAAAACATATGCTTTTATGTCATTGGCCAAATATTTCATATTTATCCATACATTATAATAATTAATAAATATAAATATTTAACCTTTAAATGTTAAACATTTGAATCAATCAAATTTAGTCATTTTTGTTATAATTATCCATTTATTTAAATTATAATAATTAATAAATAAATATTTTATTTAATTAATTATTACGGTATTACCTTAATACCCCTCTTTATAGAATTTACCATAAAACCCTTTTATAGAATTTACTATAATGCCATTGTATTTAATTATTAATAATTAATAAATAAACACTTTATTAATTAATTATTATGGTATTACCATAATACCCTTTATAAAATTGGCTCATGAAAAATTATCAAAATAACAATTAAGTATATATAATTTACTTTAAATTATATATTTATGTAATTGTCATAATTCTTTAACTAATTAAAGAATTATAAATACGCACACACACACACACACATATATATATAACTTATATATACACATATATTTAATTTTTCGGCCTATTAAATTATTTCTGAAGGTGCTAGCTTTCTACAAATAATTTTTTTCTCTCACGTATAGCTTCCAAAGGTTTAAGAATATTGGTGTGACCAAGAAAGTTCAAAATGAATTAGCCGTAAGTCATATTCGAATAATTCGAAACTCAATAACTATGGTTGGCATATAGCAATAAGCCATAGTCTCTAATCCACAATGAAACAATTTTTCATCAAACCTTGCTTGAATTGTACTTACCGTGTGGGTAAAATCCTTCTGTTGTCTAAGCTTATTCAAATTAGGGCTTATGGAATGTCAAAACCAAAATTTAATATTTTACAAGTTGTCGATTAATTTGTCCTGAACTTGCCCACATGAACTGTTTATGTGGCATTTATTTTGCTTTGATCAAAGACTTGATTTCAAATATTTATTAACATTCGTTTAGAAACTCGAACCTAGATAGAGTTAGCAGAAATGTTCAATCCTTTTGAACGAGTCAACAGATCCCATATTAACTATCATCAAAATTCCTATATAAACCACACATAACCAAACCGGCTTTATCATACAAGACGTGATTAGTCCTGACTTATATACTATATGAACCATGCGTGTCCATGTAAAATCCAACTCTAACTTCTCAGGTCAAAGGATCACATCGCACATTAATATAGTCTTTTCAATAAATCATTGACTACATTGATACCATGTGATTTATCATTCTTTAGTCAAGTTTGATAAATATTTCTCTAACTATAAATCCATACTAATGCCCTTGTGACATGACTTTCATTGTCACCCTCATTAATATCATCTTATGATATTCATAGGCGGCATTTAATATGCCTACTATGTGATATTGATGCCCAGTTTATATCACTTCTGTAGGAAACAGATTTGATAATTTTATTTAATAATTAAATAAATTATCTAGATAATTCACATACATACTTTATTATATAGTATGAATAAATAAAGGAAGCAATATACATATGTGAATAAAGAACTCTTTCTTTTATTTATTATATAAATATTCACAATATACTCAAGCCCTAAAACCAATAACACGAATGGTTTCTAAGGCATACACTAACACATACTAAGAGCGAGGAGTAGTGTTGGGAGTAGATACTCTTCTGTTTACTATGAGTGGATACAAACATTTATTTTACTTGTTTTCATGCTTTAAAATACTTTATGAAACTTATTCTTTTATGAAATAAGAAATAGATTTATTGTTGTTGATTTAAAATGTACATAAATGACCTGTTTATTGATTTGAAATGTGAATGGCTAAGAGGCCAGGTATGATATTAAAAATGCATGGCTTGCAATGATATTGAAAATGAAATGATTAGAAATATTTATATAAATGAATTTGCATTGTGACTTTGTATTGGTCATATGGCCAGAAAGCTAGGATGGTATGTGACTGTAGCTACAGAATAGTAGCTTAGGGACGGACCGATGAGAGGTCGCCTAGGTGAGTGCGCTGCAGGTGGGGCAGTTATATAGGTGGATGATGATATGGAGTTGCCTATCTGCGGGATTAACGAGAACAGTCATGAGTATCACCACATGACTACTCGAGGCCAACGTCAGTGGTAGGCCAATTTTTTAATAAATAACATGCATTCTTTATTTGAAATAAAATAACTGTTTTTATTATATGAATATTGTTTATAATGCATAAAACTCACTGACGGTCTCAGGATTATCCACGGCTAGGGTGATCATCGAGAAAGGGAGCCAATCCAATGATATTTGAATATCAGGTCATGATTTTATTAAAATAAAGAGTTTTAACCATATATATATATATATATATATGTTTTCTAAAAACTATATTTTTGTCCACTTATGGAGTATATCCCCATATACTCACCCCCTCACCTTCCAGTTTCAAGAGATCAAGATTAGAAAGTGCATTGTGTAGGTAGTGGTGATCAGCAAATGGTGCAACGCCCTCAGGTACAGTTAATATTCCCAACTCACAGCTTTGTATGGATTAGTTCATTGGGTATCTTTTGAAAAAACTGTTTCATGTATGAACTTTTGAATATACTATGATATAATTTGATAAATATTATATATGTAATTTAAATTAAGTATATTTTCATATGAGGAATGATTTGGAAATTGTCTCGGAGAAACGTAATTATGGAGATGCATTCTATTAATTGTTTTGGAATTTATTAGAGATATATGTGAGTAAATGTATAGGAGACATATACCCAAGTAACCTTTCAGGCCTAAGGGACATGTTCAAGAACTAAGAATATGTCTCAAGGGTTTGTGGAGGTTGTCACGTGTAGACTTCACGGGCGGGGGCGTGACAACAACTTATTTTTGTAAGAATCAGAACTATAAAAGAATATATGTGTTCTGCGTTTGATATGTCATATTGGATTATAAAATTAAATAGAATTAAACTATACTAATTATATTGTTTTATGTTTGGTGTATTACACGAGTAAAATCGAACTAATTTAAACTAAAAAAAATTAATATTAATTTAAATTAATTATTATATTTTTTAACATATTTTATTTGTCAAATTAATAAATATATTCTTTCACAATTAAATATTTTAGTTATTAAATAATTAAAATCATTGAAATGAAATTTAATTTAATAGTAATTTTTTAATATTACAAAAATTAAAGCAAATTAATTTATATTTTTTTAACTAAATTTAAAATTTATGTTATGAATTTAAAATTAACATATTGTTAGCTAAATATTGTGAAACTAAGTAATTATTTAAAATAATAATTTCTACTATTAATACAATATTTAAAAATTATTTTTTAGACATAGATTCTTGGATACATACATTGCGAAAAGAAATGAATGATTAGGAAAAAAAAATTTCTTATTATTACCTTATTAATATGGTAGGATAAAATTTCTTACTTTTACCTTATTAAAGTGTGAGCTTAGATAAGATATCCCAAGCCATTTTACTTAAACTAACCACAAGATTAACTAAAATTAAACAAAATAATTCAATTCTACAGCGTTGCACATGTACCAAATGAGCTTATAGATAACTATCCATGAAAAATTGTATACTGGTATTGCAATAAAAAAAATTATAGTCCTTTAATTGTGTATTTGTATAGTATTACCTCTCGCATTCTCTGTTCTTTTTAATTATGTCATCAAATAATATTTACCTATTTTGATTACAAGTGGGTGAGAGTTGTCTATAGTATTGATAAAAAAAAATTAATTTTTTCTGCTACAGTTGACATTTATAAATTAATTAAATTCTTAAATAATGACAAAATTAAGAAACGAAAAGTTGCTATTGTTGTTTTTGCAATCAAAATAACAAGTAGTCTTTACTAGGTATTTAAGGAAAGAAAGAGATTGTAGACAAAGAGAAAGTAAGTTGGAATTGTGAGGAAAAAAAATCCCTCTAGTTAAAAATAAACATATGTCAGATATCCACTGTAATTCTACAACGTTCGCGCATCTTACATTTCGAAAAAACGTGTATAACTGCAGACCGCCCAGTTAAAAATAACTAGAATCATCTAATTAGGCAGTAATAAAGTCATCCCACAAGAAATTACCACATTGAAAGTTATCTGAGCAGGGATAACATTATGGTTTTCTAGCAGCAGTCTCCTCCTCGCCCCAGCACAATATTAAAACATGCAGAAAAAAAGGTTGTTTATTTTGTGCTAAATAGTGCAACAGAAAGAAAACTTTAATCGATCTTTCTAAGCTAAACCTAAATCATCATTCGTCCATCAGCTAAAAAAATATCAAAAGAGCTTACAAAGTAACGTTAGAGGAAAACATAATTTATATAAAGAAGAGAAGTTTCTAAATTGCGAGAAATTCAAATATTGAATAAATTAATTATTGAAAATGATAATAAAATGTAATTTGCACGGAATGTTATGGGTGTACAAGGGAAATGAAAGTGAAACATTAATGAATATGTTGAGTATAAATTTATATTTTAAATTTATTAAGTTAGTATTTTAAGCAATTAAATATTAAAAATATTTTTTAACGTGCAAATAGCGTCACCCATGGAAAATTAACGATTAAGACTAGTGAAAACAAGCATTGTGTACTTTTCGTATAGAAGGAAACACGCATGAGCAAAAACTGTTGGCTTCCGTTAATGGCTTTGCAAGATTGTTTTCTCCTCTTGGAAAAGCTAAAGAATGGCATTGCTTATTTAGAGTGTTTCTATGGAGACAAACCTAGTAATTAATGGCATTGAAAGAAATTTCTACTTGTAGCACGAAACAAAATGTTATCTCGCCGTGCAATTCGTATCTTTATATATATATATATAGAGAGAGAGAGAGAGAGAGAGAGAGAGAAATTAAAAATAAAAAATTGTCGCCATCAAATTAATTACAAATTTAACTTTTGCTTGTTGAAAATTCAAATAAAGAAATGCGGCATGCAACCCGCCACGTAACTTAACAAAAATACAAGTTATATTGGCACATGTACACTTATTCGCCTCACAAAAATTTGATCGTTAAGTACCAGTGTAATATTTGCTATAAAGGGAGAGTGTGAAAAAGGGGGAGTGTGAGAATCTATGTAGTCAACCTTCCACTATTAAGACGACGTGTGAAAGACAACCTTCTACCATTAAAAGACGTGTGAATTTGGTCAGGAAACCATTTCTCGTTCCATTCACTAATTATCAGAGAAAAAATATACAAGTAGAAGATTCCACTCCCTTCTCTTTGAGCCCAATTCTATCTCCATAACTCCAAATTTTCTCTCTCTAATAGTTCATTCGATTATATTCATTAATACAATATAACTCCAGCATGCATTGAACCTTGTATGTCAGATTTTCAATTCTGAAGGATTTAATGGACTCAC
>JAXCLQ010000245.1:0-10182 GCA_035584115.1 Cedrela odorata
AATAAATAAAATTGGTGGGACTTTGATTATTGATAATTTGTGTGTTAAGGTAGGTGTTTATATCCAATTGGGATTAAATTTTAAGCAAATAGAGACTTTGTGCCAACCTAGCACCGTGGAAGAAGAATGTTGTCTAAAATCTTAAAGCTAACTTATGGCTTGAACATCTCTATCTGTAATCCCAACGCCAATCTAGTGATAGCTTCTGGGCCAAGCAGTGAATAGTAATATTGAATAGTGAATAATGACTATCGTGGAATGCTTGCATTAAAATAATGCCAACTTGTGCGCTTGAGCGGTGAATAATGAATAGTAAATATAAACAATGAATATAAATATCACAAAATCTTAGTGTCAA
Source organism: Cedrela odorata (assembly GCA_035584115.1). NCBI lineage: Eukaryota > Viridiplantae > Streptophyta > Magnoliopsida > Sapindales > Meliaceae > Cedrela > Cedrela odorata. Next base: position 359 of record JAXCLQ010000245.1, read on the forward strand.
GATAGCACTAACCTAACTCAAGTGAGCTAGTTATCTATGTTGCTTGCCAAGCAATGCCAATCTAACACTTGAGTAGACTTATATTTTTCATCATAAATCCTAATTTTTCCAAGAAGTGTTTTTCGCAACCAAAATTCTAAAATTACATTTTTTTTCATCCTAGAAAAGGAAAAAAAGTTTACTAAAACTTACTCTTACCTTCTTTTCAAGATAAACATAGTGAATTTTTTAGTGAACAAAATTTTCTCTTTGTGTGTTTTCTTGATAAACACTACCATTTTTCTTACACTAAACCCAACTGAGAAGCTTTTAGAGTTCTGATTGTTATTGATAGCTAGAGTTCCAACTTTGTAAACTTGTCATTCAAAAATTCCATTGAGAAAAGAAGACTTTAGAGTTTTGAAGATTGAACTACTTGGAGTTTGTCACTTGTCAAGATAGTTATATTTAAGTTTAAAAGTTTTTTTTCTTAATTATCGATTGTAAATTCTTCTTTTAACTAGTGAAATATTTTTGGTGACTTTTGTATCAGTTCAGAGGGTTTATATCTAGTGAAGAACAACTCTTTATAATATTTTCATTCGATAACAAATTTGTGTGTCAATTGTTTTAATTGTGTTTATTGTGGCTTTGTGGTGTTGAATTGTTTAAGAATTATTGATTTAGATTTGATAAATTTATACATGTTTTAATTTGTTGATTATTTGAGTTTTCGATTGTATAATATATCTTTCACTCCCCCTAGTTATTTTAGGGTCTAAATTTAGATTTTTCAAAACTGAAAAGCATATTGTTTGTTTTATTTAAAATTTAAGCACATGCACATAAAATTTCTAAGTTATTATATATTGTTCTAATTAATTGTTTACTAAACTAAAACTAAATATGTTTTACATAAGAATTTTACCTGTATAAACTCAGTGAAAGAATTTCAATAGTATATGTTGTGTTTCGACATGATATATTAAAGTGGTTATATGAAATTATTTTTTTTTGTAATTTATTGGAGAAATTAAAATGTTATTATTTTTATTAGTTAAGTAAATTATTGAAAGTGAAATAATGGTGATCAAAATTGGTTAAGTAGCAATGACTTTGGACATGATTTATGTCCCGCAGTAAAAGTTTGCAAATATAAAATTTAGGCGACGATTCTTGGAAATAATGTCCAAAAAAATACGTTGGCTATTTATGAGCGATTGTCTCTAAGAATAATGCCTAAAAGCATGCATGAATTTATTTATTTATTTATTTATTTATGAGAAAATGGTAAACAATTTCTTGGAATTTTTTGGGGATTTCGACTTTTTAAAAAAATCAAAGTATTGTGTTATGCATAATTTTGAAATTATTTATATTGAATTTTTTTCTTTAATTCATAAAAATTAATATTGCTTATAAAAATCTACTGTGTATTAGTTTACCCTTACTTTTTAGGTTCAAATTAATGTTGGAGGTTAGGTAATTAAGCATACTAGAGGTTTCTAGCTAAAGATTTTGTAGTCTTTTTGTATTTGTGTAGATATGAAAATATAAATTGTATAACGTAACACAAGGGGTAATTAGGGCCTAATACGTTACCGGCCTGAACCTAAAAAACTAGGGATAGCAAAGGCCCTTGGTATAATAAAGGAAGATGTGTCTTAAGGTCGAACAAGAAGGCTTCAAGGGTAATCTACTCTAAGACCTCTTAACACCGAAGGCGTCGAGTTAAAAAGTTACATTCCAAACCTCTCCAATGCAAGTCTTGAGCACATGACACCTAAACACATCCTAGACAAAAGGCCTCGGGTCGGATTATCGTCTTAAGATCCTTTTTTGAAGATCTTAGCTGAGTCTTGGCAAAAGGTCTCGAACTTGTCATAAGGGATCGTTTCCAAAAACAAAGAAGTCACTAAAAGACTTCCGAAACCTCCCAATAGCCATGTATTCAAGGAAGATTCATATTCTTTTTGAGTTCTATTCGGATTCTTTTATAGTAAGGAACCCGAATTTGTAAGAGTGTTCCATAACAAGGATTCTACACCCAGTAGACATATTCTACAGAAAGGATACTAGATCCCATAGAATCTGGAAAGACCAATGTTTAAAATAAAATCTTTGCGATTATTGGAATTCAAATACAACTGGGATTTTTATTTCTAGATTTCATAGAATTCCACTAAATAAAAGAGACATAAACATCGATAAAAGGAGAAAAATGAAAAACAGGTACGCATTATGAAACTCTGCCATTGAGAGCCTACATACTCTTTATACATTCTCTTCTCTTATAACATAAAAGCAAAACCCTAACTTAAGCATCGAAGTGTTTTTTCCAGACCACTGACTTTTACCCATAGGTTTATATTGTGATCACAGGTTGAACATATTTTCAAGCAAGAAGACGAAGATTATTGTTGATGCACAAGGTCCTAGGAAGAATTTTTGCTACAATATCTAACGTCGTTTGTGGAAATTATTAAGTCAAAAATCACCGATAAAGAAAAAGAATATGGCCACTTCAAGAACGTATTTATCCAGGAACCGAGTGGTGGTCTGCACGATAATACCCTTGAGAAGACTACGATGATTAATTAGGATGCTGGTAATCAACCACCACCACTAGAGGGCATAAACTATGATTCAAAAGCTTCATCACCACATTAAATTCCCTCCAATTGAGAGATCATAAAAACTACTTAGTTGACTAAGAGGCTGGCCTACAAGGAAAAATAGCATGCGGAGAAAGACAGGCAGATTCAAGCATTAGTTGAGAAAGTGGCTAGGTTGAAAAAGATGCTTCAAGCCAATCCTCAAGAGATGGAGACACTTATGCTAGCAAAAGCCATACAAAGTAGTATTACAAATGTTCTACCCACTGTGAACCATGAAATTGAGTTCCGTCAAAACACAGCTAGGAGAAGATATACTGCCGCCAAGAAAAGGAAAGGAAAAAATCGCAAATTATCCACTAGAGGAACTTCGAGATAGAGAGGTTGCCTTCAAGCTTGTTAATTAACCCGAGCCAGCATTTTAATATTCGCCGAATGACTCGGCTATTATTCAAAAGCAAGGATAATATAACAATTCTAGTCTGGAAGAGAGGAGAAAGTTTCTCAATTAGAAACGGCAGAGAGAGAGCTCTCAACAAAGTCTGGCTTAAAAAAGGAAGTCTAAGGAAAATAACAACAGTGTTGATAATCTTGAGGCCTATGTCAGAAAGTTGGTTGAAAAGTTAAGGGACCAAAAGAGAAGAGCGTGAAGAAAGGATCATCAGCCTACGCCGAGGATGGGATTGTATTCCAAATCATTTTTTTCTTAAAAGATCTTGAATCTTGTTCTTTCCAAGAAGTTCAAGATGCCACAAATCAACCTTTTCACAAGGAAAACTGACTCATCCCTACATATGGATCTTTTTAAGGAGATAATGGTGATCTAAGAATTGAACGAGTCACAGATGTGGCGCTTATTCCTATTGACCTTAGAAGGGCAAGTAAGAAAGTGGTTCACCAGCCTAATCCCTGACAGCATCAGTAATTTTGAACAGCTATATGAAGTATTTGTGAACTAGTTTAGAGGGGCAATTGTTAGGCTCAAAACTCAAAGTTCATTATTATTCATGAAACAAGGGAAGGGTGAAAGTCTCAAGAACTTCTTTAAGAGATACCATGATGAGGTAATGGAGTTTGGGGCTTATCATCACTCAATGGCTTTAGAAAGTCTTAGAAAAGGCTTGCGGTTAAATTAAGGGTGGTATTTTATTTGAAAGCCATCTACTACTTCTTATGAAATAGCTAAGAAGAAGTTGTTGAATGAAATTGAGATTGAAGATTAGATCGCTTTCAAGCTAAGGGAGGAAAAAGCTTTTGAGCCACAACCTTATGGTGAAGCACAAAATCTTAGAACCGATTTGAGAAGGAGAGGCGATGACAGGAGAGATTTTCTAGACTTCGGTAAAAAGGACAGATAGGTCTAGGAATCGAATAAGACATCGGGTGGAAGAGACGAGTTTCCCCCCCGAGAGGATACTATTCACCGAGAAGAGATGAGACAAAGAGGGTAGCTCATGTCCGAGGAGATCAAGTTTTCACCACCCTAAAGGCCTCACTCTCGCAAGTATGGCAAGAAATCAAAAGACGGGTAACTATGTTGATGAAACCTCATTTTATAAGAACTAAGCCAAGTGGAGATGCCAATGATAAATTTTGTGAATTTCACCAAAGAGACACACTTGTTAGATGAGTGTTTTAATCTCAGAAATCAAGTTAAAATCCTAATTTAAAATAATTACCTGTCGGATTTCGTAACAAGTAATGAAGAGAGATTCAAAACCTCCGATCATGAGGTCGAGTATGAAGCAAGACATAAGGAATGAGCCATGGTGATTTTAGGCAGGGTGACATTGATAGGAAATTCGAATAGATTCAAGAAAATCTATTCAAAATATTCATTGCCAAATTATGTGTCAAAGCCAAGAATAAATAAAAAATTACCTCGGTGTCCATTATGTTTAGGATGAGAATGAAGTAGGAGTCCATTATCTTCATGATGATGCTTTCATAATAACTTCAGCGATGGGAACGACTAAGGTCAGCCAAATTTTGGTGGATACAAAGAGCTTAGCTGATATCATATTCAAAGAAACTTTAAACTCTTTATAAATCGAGGATCTGAGACTGAGGTCTGAAGAAACTGCCCTTTATGCTTTTGGAGAATCGTGAGTTTATCCACTAGGGATAATGCAACTACCTATCACCATCGGAGAAAGATCGTATCAGAAGACCATAATGGTAGAATTCCAAGTGGTTGATCTTAGAATGCCTTACATGATGATTCTTGGAAGACCTTTCCTCAAAACCACAAAGGTGATAGAGAGCATACATTACCTGAAGTTAAAATTTCGAGCAAGAAAAGTGATTAGAATCATTAAAGGAAGTCAGAAGAAGGCTCGGTATTTTTTTGCAATCTCTTTCAAAAACTCTTATTATTTATCGTAACGTCTATGGAAAGAGGTTCTAGAAACAAGAAACAAGAACTCACATGATGAACTAGTTACGAAAATGTTCAATTAGGTGATCAAGCATGATGATAAGCCATCAGCGTTAGAGCCAATAGAGGAGCTTGAGACTGTCACCCTAGACTAAAAGACTCCTTAAAAAACTATCAAGATTGACATTCATCTTCCCGAGAGGCTGAAAGTGAGACTCAAAGACATTTTGAGGAAACACATGGATGTGTTTGCATGGACACACAAAGACATGCCAAGTATTGATGCCCGAGTGATCTCTCAATAGCTCGCAACCAACCCCAAATGCCGGCCGGTGAAGCAAAAACGAAAGTCTATCAATGCTGAGAGAAGAGAAGAGAAACAATGCACGCCGAGGTAGATAAATTGATGAAGGCCAAGTTTGTCAAAGAAGTACTCTACTCAGAATGGGTGTCAAATGTGGTGATGGTTAAAAAGATCAGTAGAAAGTGGAGGATGTGTGTAGACTTTAATAATCTAAACAAAGCTTACCCCAATGATAGTTTTTCACTTCCCAAAATTAAGCAGTTGGTAGTTTCAACAGCTAGCCATGAGTTGCTAAGCTTTCTAGACCCATTCTCGGGGTATAATCATATCAAAATGCATAAGCCGGAACAGGGGTTATATTGCTATAAAGTGATGCCCTTCAGGTTAAAGAATGTTAAGACAACTTTCTAAAGGCTAGTCAATCGAGTCTTTAAACAATTAATTGAGAGAACCATGGAAGTGTTTGTGGACGACATGATCACCAAATACTTGAAAGCCCGAGACCATCTAGAACATTTGGAATAGAGTTTCTCCTATCTGAGAAGATATAACATGAACAGGACGGGTAGCAGGATTAAGCAGGTTTCTGTCCAAAGTAACAGAAATGTGTTTTCCCTTTTTTCAGATCATGAAAAAGGGAAAGAAAATTGAATTGAGAGAGGAATGCGAACACAGTTTTTAAGAGCTAAAACAATACCTTGCATCTCCACCACACTTAACGAGACTAAAAGCAGGGGATATATTATACATTTATCTCACAGTAAGAGACCATTTGATAAGCTCAGTTTTAGTAAAGGAAGATGTTGAGAAGATTCACTACCCCATCTACTATACTAACAAGGTGCTATTGGATGCATAGACGAGGTACTCACTACTTGAGAAGTTAGCACTAACTCTGGTAATAGTTTTTAGAAAACTAAGACCTTACTTTCAAGCTCATTAAGTGATAGTTCTAACGAATTAGTACCTGAGACAAATCTTTATCGACTAGAACTCTTGGGTCATTTAGTAAAGTGGTCAGTTGAATTCAGCAAGTACGACATCAGCTATAAATCTAAAAAAACTATAAAGGGACAGGCTTTGGCAGATATCGTAGCTGTAAGGTCATTATCTGAGCACCTCTTCATCTACCAAATCTTAGAATAGCATTCTTATTAGGGACATGAAGTTCCAATCATCTTAATTGAAGCCAAGCTGATCTGGAGCCTCTTCATTGGTGGAGCTTTAACGCATAAAGAGGGGGAGCTGGGGTGGTCCTTGTGAATCTTGATAGAACCGAAGTAATGTATTCCTTAAAATTCAATTTTAAGGAAACTAACAATGAGGCAGAGTACGAAGCTTTGATTGCCAAGATCAAGTTGTTGGAAATATGCCTTAGAACCAATCGTGTCATACTGTTCAATGATATCATCTTTACGTATATATAATTCTGTAATTAATTGTAAACTTATTTACGATTAATAAAATGGCTTTTATATCATTTTGCATGTATAGTTGCTAATATATATTGTATATAAAAAATGCAGAATAAGATCCTGTGATGTATTATAATGTCAAGACTTTATCTGCAAAGAGTTGTAGAAATAAGTATAGAGTTTTGATTTGAATACATCTAAATTTGTTCCTGGTTGAGGTGATGTCATATAGGACTGTGACATTGCACGATTAGAATATTTGATGCTACCAAGGAATAGTATGGATGTTAATAGGTGGATGACAAGTCTCATGTCACAAGAGCATAAACATGGGTAATACATTGAAGAACGTGTTAATGAACGTGATAAATCACATGGGTGATTATCCACAGTCAATGATATGTCACACAGCCATACTAGTGTACCACTAGTCCTTTGACCTGAGGTGTCACGGCTGTCCTCCACATTGAGGCACATCGTTCACTTATGTATATTGCATTGGGCTAGCCATGTCTAGTGAAAGAAGCTTACTGGCAATGTGTTTAGGTGTATAAGGACAGGTGATGACCAAGGTGGAATATGCTGGCTCAGATGTTAGAGCTTGAGATCCTAAGTAGAACTGTCATACGTGGGAATAAAGTCTTTAGCTAAAGCATGTATGTCCAGAAAGGTGTTTTATTGATATATGAATCTTGTATATGATTAAGGTTCTAATCCTATGATCGAGTTAGGGGTTTGACAATACCATAACTCGCACTCAATTGGGAGTCAACAGCAGAGGGACTTTACTAAATGCACGTATGATTGTATGAATTCATTAATGTCTAGGGTTATGACGCCTAGCTAGAGGTCGGTAATGATTGTTGGGAACTTTGATTACAAAGAATTGTACTAAAGTGATACGAATGAGTCGTATCCACTCATGTGCAGCTCACAATAGGGTCACACACATTAGTTGGTTACTTGATGATGATGGCATTTACTATTATACAATAATCATTAATTAGTTAACGATGTTGTTCCGATACTTTGATCAAGTAGTAATTTGATTATTTATTGTAAAAAATATATTTTTTGGCAATGACAAGTTAGCACTCGTAAGTGTAGGAAATGTTTTGATTAATTATGGAATAACGTAAATATGATTTACGAATATTTTGATATTGTTATATATTGATATAATACTTTAATATTAATTAAAATAATATTAAAATATCAATGGGAATGATTATTAATATATATATATATATATATATGATATCTAACCAATTGCATGACTCATTGATTTTGCATTGAATTCATTTGATGAGTTGGATGCAAGTGGGTCATTAATGTCGGTGGAGGAGTTTGTCAATGACTTAAGTGTTAAATCTAATTAAGCCAAGTTGGATACTGCATCTCCAATTTTGAGAAACTGAAGAGCATTCTTCTTCTTCTACTACGTTCTCGTGAGTTTCATTCTAGAGTAAAGTGATAGCTGTGCTTGGTTGTGAACCAAAACAAAAGGTGATATCATGTGAAACAAAGCATAGTTTTCGGCGGAATCTAATTTCGCCTTCAAGTGGTATTAGAGCATTGTCGACATGTGTATGTGTGTATGTTTTAGGAAATAAGTATTGGGATGTTGATTTATGTTCATATGTATGTTGTCTGTGGCTTAAATAATGAATGAAGTTGTTTTGTGTTAATTTGATGTGTTTTGAAAACACTAGAAATCGATAAAAAGAATAGAGTATCATTCTGGATGCACTGAGTATCGATACCTTTGTGGAAAGTATCGATACTTGGAGTAAGAAAACGATTCCAGATTGCCAATTATTGACATATTTGATACGAGTATTAGCATTTTTGTGAAAAGTATCGATACCCATAGTAAAAGTATCGATACTTACCATCGTAACAGAAGTGAGTGCCAACACTTCAAGAAAAGTATCAACACTTGTTAGCTGAAAGTATTGATACTTAATTTTTCCCAGAATCGAGTGTCGATACTATGAACAGAAGGTAGATACTTGTCAAATCGATGGAAAGTGTCAATAATTTTAGGAAAGTATTGATACTTCCTGATAAAATGTATGAGTATTGACACTTTGGGAAAGTATCGATACTTCATGAATTCAGTAGCAAGTATCGATACCTTTGTGAAAGGTATCAACACATGTTGCTGAATTAAGACTAGGTATCGACCTCTTTGGAGAAAGGATTAATACTTGCATCTATAGGGGCGATTTAATTGACAACCTACAGGAACAGTGTCGACATGTTACTGTTCCTATTCATTGTTCTTATAAAATATATATATATATATATATATATCAAGATATTTCAATAGCCACAACTTATATAAGTACTATTTTAAATAGTAAATTTTCTGTTTTCGAAAATTTAATTTATTGAAATTAAAATTTTCGAGCTTAAAATTGTTTCAATTGAATAGAAAAATAATACTCTGAATTAAAATAAAATTGAATAGTAATTCTAATTGATTTTGATTCAAGTAGAATTAATAGAATTCTAGTGGGAGTAAACATATGAACATAAAATCGACAAATTGATATTGTATCAGTTAATGTCTCTCTCCGATAAATTAATTTGTTAATTTATTAAATTGATTTGATCAATATGTAATATGTTGAATTTGAAATTAATATTATTGCATGATATAGATTTTAAATTTCATTACCCAACAATAAAAATATATATACATATTGAAGTGTCTATTAAATGAGACCTAAAATTAAAATCTCCCTCATATAATATTAGGTTTATTCTTTCCAATGCTACCAGTAGTTATTGTTATTTTTGATGGAGCAACCCAATATCTGTTAAGTGAATGCTCTTACGAGGTGTTGTAGTCTATCTGACCTGTTTCTTGATAGGGGCTTTTTGGCTTCCAATATCTGTTTGATGAGGGGTTTGATTTCATTCCTATTTAAGAAAAGGCATTGAGTCTAACCTAATTAGGTTGAGGCATCAATATTTGTTAGGTGAGGTGTCTTTTCTTAGAGGAAGATTGATCATGTCTTATAAAGAGTTACAAACAGAAATGAGTTTCTAACTCATTGGGCTTGCTTAACCAATATCTATTATTTGAGGTTTTATGAGTTTGATGAAAATATGATCACCAATGAAAA
>JAXCLQ010000246.1:0-10181 GCA_035584115.1 Cedrela odorata
TGATATAAATGTCATTTTATTAATCATAAACTAATTTACAATAAATTACAAAGTTATATATACATAAGGATGATATTTCTAAACCGTATAACACGATTGGTTTTAGAACATATCTCCAACAAACTCTCACTTGCACTAGAGCCAATCACCATGGTATCTAATACTCATCCTCTCCAGGTGATGATCCAGTTACTGCTATGTCATCGGCTTAGTCAGCGGGTTTGCCACATTATCTACAGATGGCATTTTTTGCACAGAGATTTGTTTATCTGATATAAGCTCTCTGATCAAGTGGTATTTCCTCTTAATATGTTTAGACTTCTAGTGAGACCTCGGGTCAATTATGGAAGGAATGACTTCGAGTTCTGTAACAAACTTACGGATTCAAACAGCCTCTTTCGTAGCTTCAAAAGCAGCAACATACTTAGCTTCTGTAGTAGAGTCAGCTGTGGTAATCTGTTTGGAACTCTTTCAACAGACAGCACCTCCATTACATATGAAGACAAACGTAGAGATAGACTTTTTATCATCTACATCTGATTGGAAATAAGAATCTGTATAACCCTCAAGTTTTAACTCATTACCTCCCTTATAAGTCAAAACCAAGTCTTTAGTTCTTCTAAAGTACTTTAAGACTCGTTTAACCGCAGTCCAATGTTCTTCTCCTGGATTAGCCTAATATCGACTTGTAATATTCACAGCATATGCTATATCAGGTCTAGTATATAGTATGGCGTACATAAGACTACCTATTGCCAAAGCATAAGGAATCTTCTGCATACACACACACTCAGCCTCAGTCTTAGGTCCCATTTTTCGAGAGAGATGGACACTATGACTGTAAGGTAAGAACCCTTTTTTAGAGTCATCCATACTGAACCTCTTCAGTACTCTATTTATGTACAAACTCTAAGAAAGACCTATCAAACATTTCGCTCTATCTCTTTAGATCTGAATACCTAAAATGAAGGTCGCTTCTCCCAGATCTTTCATGGAGAAAACATTAGATAACCACAATTTAGCATCAGATAACATGTCCACATCTTTTTCTATGAGTAGTATGTCATCTACATACAATACAAGGAATATGATGGCATTGTTTTTCTCTTTTCTATAAACACAAAGTTCATCAATATTGTTAATGAAGCCAAACGATTTGACTGCATCATCGAATTGTATGTTCCAACTTCTAAAAGCTTGCTTCAATCCATAAATAGATCTATGCAACTTACATACCTTATGACTATCATCAGATGTAACAAACCCAATTGACTGTTGCATGTATATGATCTCCTCAATGAAACCATTAAGGAAGGCTGTCCTCACAACCATCTGCCATATCTCATAGTCATCATAAGCTGCAATAGCAAGTAATATCCGAATGGACTTAAGCATGGCTACAAGCAAAAAAGGTTTCATCGAAATCAATACCTTGTTTTTTATTATAACCCTTTGCCACTAGCCTAGTTTAAAAGTCTCTACTTTTCCATCTTTACCTAATTTTCGTTTGTAAACCCATTTACAACCAATAGGAATAATTCTTTCTGGTAGATCAACAATTGACCACACCTGATTAGCATACATGGATTCCATTTCGGATTTCATGGCCTCAAGCCATCTTCTAAAATCGACATTTAATATCGCTTCTTCATAGGTTCTAGGATCTTCCCTTTGTATATCTACTCCTATCATAAATGAATCAAAATCATTTTTGGAAAGAAAATAATATCTCTGAAGAGGGCGTGATATCCTAGTAGATCTACGAAAAGTTTGGTCTACAAAAGACTGAGGATTAAATCGAACTGGTTCATCAACATGAACTGGTTCATTTGTATCAACAGGCTCATCCATATGAGGTTGATCATCATTAAGCTTTCCAAATTCTTCTAAAAGCTCAGTCTTTCTACCTACACTACTGTCCTCAATGAACTCATTTTCAAGGAACTTAGCATGTCTACTGATTAAAATTTTTTGATCAGCATGATAGTAGAAATAATATCCTAAACTAACTTTAAGATATCCAATGAATCGACCTCTTTTAGCCTTAGCATCTAGCATCCCCAAGGCTTCATATAATTGAAGCTTGGAAACTTCCCATGCCATATCTCATACAGTGTTTTGGGAACTATTTTTGATAGAGTCCTGTTCAAGATGTATATTGCAGTATAAAAGGCATATCCCTAAAGATATATAGGTAAATTTATGAAGCTCATCATGGATTGTACCATATCTAATAAGTACGATTTCTCCTTTTCGATACACTATTATACTGTAGTATATAAGGAGGTGTAAGCTGAGAAAGTATATCATTAATCTTAAGAAATTCTAGAAATTCAGTACTTAAGTATTCACCTCCACGATTAGATCGTAAAGTCTTAATACTCTTTCCTGTTTGTTTCTTTACTTTGGCTATGAACTTTTGAACTTTTCAAAAGATTCAAATTTGTACTTTAATAAGTACACATAACCATATCACGAGTGATCATCAATAAATGTTATGAAGCATGAGAAACCTCCTCTGGCCATTTCACTAAATGGACCACATACATCAGTATGTATCAATTCAAGAACTTTATTGGCTCTATCCCCTTGTCCAACAAAAGGCGATTTAGTCATCTTACCTTGAAGACAGGATTCACAAGTTAGGTAAGGTTCATAACCCATTGGACTTATCAGTCCATCTCTACCCATCTTCATAATCCTCTTATCTCTAATATGACATAATCTATGATGCCATATAAGTTTTGAATTAAGTTCATTTCTATATCGTTTCTTATTAATAGTATTAGTCATGTTAATTTCATTAGTCTCAAGAACATATAAACTATTTACATTCAAGACACTACCAATCAATTTATTTATCAAATAAATATAACATTTACACCCATCAAACATAAAAGTGTAACCCTGTTTGCACATTTGATGGACAAACAAAATATTTCTATTAGCAGTATCAAAATACATAGCTTTGTACAATACAAAAACATGACCTAAAGGCAGAACAATTCTGCAAGTCCCTGAGCAAGTGGCAGCAATTGTTGCTCCATTTACCATCTTCAGTGTCGCTGCACCCTCCTCCACCAATTGTTTACTGTAAAGGTCCTGTAACAACATACAAATATGAGAAGTGACAGCTGAATCAATTATCCAACTATTTAAATTTGAACTAACATTTAATTCAGTTTCTATAACATGACAAGAGAGCATACCTTACGTCTTCCTCTGTCTCAGACTCTCCAAATAAAGAGGACAATTCCTCTTCCAATGCCCTAACTTCTTGCAATGATGATACTCATCATTAGCTTAACTACTGGCAACTCGTTTGCCCTTGCCCTTCTTCTTTTTCTTGTAGGATCCTCCTTTGGGTCTAACCCCGAAGGTCTTCTTACCTTTTTTCTTCAATGTCTTACTATAAGACATCGTGGCAAGAACAGTTTCCTTGTTTTTACCCTTTGAGACTCTCTTATGATATAAAACGATTTCATTCATTAGTTTAGAAAGAGTATACTCCAATTTGTTCATATGATAATTGGTAATAAACTGGTCAAAGCTAGACGGGAGCGACTGAAGGATCAAATCCATCTGCAACTCGAAGTCCATAAAAAACCCAAAAAGGCCAACTGACCTATGAGGTTTATCATCTTCATAAGATAAGACTTTAGAGGCACTCTCGAACTAAGCCTCATACCAAACAAAGCAGTAGACAACTTGCACCGCTTGTAACTAGAACTCTCCCCAAACAAATCCACCAAAGAATGATAGATCAATGAGGCATCCTGTATGTCCTCATACTGAGTCTGCAAGTCATCACTCATAGACGCTAGCATATATGATCTTATCTTCAGATCATTGTCCCTCCATCTCAGAAAGGTATCTCTCTCCTTTGGTGTAGCTTCTTCTGGCAGAGATAAGGGCATAGGCGCCTGAAGAACATAGCCAACTTTCTCAGAATCTAGAATAATTCTATGATTTCGATTCCAAACCTTGAAATTAGATCCGGTAAGTCTGTGGGTACCAAGAATTTTGAGAAGAGGGTTACTCATTATTATTTCACTAGAAAAGAGATTTGCAGAAAACGAAAAAATACATCAGAATGTGTTACAGCATATATGTACTATTCAATTATGGACTCTAAGCTAAATAGTTCTTCTACTACTTCAATTATATCTCACACTCTCTTAATGAGAAAACTGTAACCCTTTACAGGTTTTCATGGGTGATCATATTCTCATCAAACTCATAAGACCTCACCTAACAGATATTGATCAAGCAAGCCCAATAAGTCAGAAACTTATTTCTGTTTGTAACTCTTTACAAGACATGATCAATCTACCTCTAGGAGAAGACACCTCACCTAACTGATATTGGCACTTCATCCTAGTTAGGTTAGACCCAATGCCTTTTTTTGAAGAGGAGTGGAAATCAAACCCCTCACCTAACAAATGTTGGAAGCCAAAGACCCCCTAATCAAGAAACAAGTCAAATAGACTACAACACCCCATGAGAACCTTCACCTAACAGATATTAGGTTGCCCTATCTAAGATGTCTACAACCTATTTAACTACATTGAAAGGATTAAAACTAATATTTTAAAAAGGGAGATTTTAATTTTAGATCTCATTTAATGTATACATTAATATGTATATATTTAATATTGTTCAGTAATGAAATTTAAAATATATATCATCCAATGATATTAATTTCAAAATTTTCATATTACTTATTGATTAAATTAAATAAATTAACAATTAATTTATTAGAGAGATATTTAATTGATACAATATCAATTTGTTGATTTTATATTCATATGAATACTCCCACTAAAATTCTAATAATTCTACGTTGAATTAAAATTAAGTTGGAATCACTATTTATTTTAATTTTTAATTCGGAGTATTTAATTTTCTATTAAATTGAAACAATTTCAAATCCAAAAATTTAATTTCGATAAATCAAATTTTTTTGTAATAGAAAATTTACTATTTAAAATAGTACTTGTATAATTTGTGGTTACGGAAATATTTAGATATTTCACGATTATATGTAAATGGAGAAAAAATAAAAAATAATTTTTTTTTATAAACAATACATGAACAGTAACTATAAACACGTCGTTACTGTTCTTGCATGTTTTTGTTTTCCTGTCATTCTCGTTTAACACAAACTTAATTTTGCCGAAAACTTCGACTCTTTTTTTTTTATTTGTTAACGCCAATTACATGCAAATAACCATACTCTAAACCAACAAGTCGACATACTGAGCATTAGGTAATTTTCATGCATTATTTATTAGCACTTCTTCAAACAGAAAAGAACGACGTCTATGTGCATCAAGTCGAAAGTGTCGACCTCTGTTGCATACAGGTAATCACACTCAAACCAACTCAGATCGACACCTTGAGCATCATATATCATTTTTCATACATCAAATATCAAACATTTTCAAAAAAACTTTGATACTCAGTGCATCAAAACGATGCTCTGTTTCTTTGCCCAAACTGCAGTATTTCCAAAACACTTCATAACAATCTCCATTCATCATCCAAAACTACAACAAACATACATATAAACTAATATCAACATCCCAAACACTGAAACCAAAGCACATATGCATGCAGATATCAACATGGCTCTGATACCACTTGAACGAAACAGTGAGTTAAGTATGCTCTGTTTCCGTGAGCAGTGGAAGCGCGACGCACGAAACGAACTTCCAGGCGCACAATCACCACAGGGGAGCCATGACCATCTCAATGAACCTGCGGAATAAGCTACCAATCGATCTTGACATGCACACATGCATGTTTCGAGTTTTAAAAATCATGCTCTATTTCAAAAACAAAAACAAAGATAAGATTCTTACTTCTTTTTTGTGCAATCCGGAATAACAACTGGCTTGCTTCCTTGGGTGTCTAAACTTGTCGGTGTTGACGATGCTAGATCCGGTTTCATTGGGATTTTTGAGCTTTGGTTTAAGCTTCACCAAGCTTACCAAGCTCTCTCTCTCTCTCTCTCTCTCTAGCCTTTCTCTTCCTCTCTTTTCTGGTTCTTGTTCCAGTTCACAACCAAAACACTACACCAAGCTTTGCTTTACCAAGCTGCTCTTAGTTGAAGAATAAGAAGAAGCTCCTAGTTTCTCAAAATACAAAAGAAAAAATGAAAACAAAAAAGTAAAAAACTGTCTCACTTACTATAACGTATTCTGTGTGTATATATATATATATATATATATATGTATATGTAAGCTTAACCCTTAAGCTTTCTTGTTGATCAAATCTTTCAACCGACTCCCACAATCATGAATCAACCAACTTGCATTTACAAAATATCACAAAGAGATTAATGCAAGAAGATGAGCCATGATGTTTTTGGTCGGCAATGTGCATTATTAACCAAATACATGCATCACATTAATACACATATATACATACATTAATACATTATAAATATAATATATATACTTTAATCAAATTAACATATATATATGTATCAAAATGAGAGAGAGATATATATATAATTACATATATATATATACACACACATTACTGTAATATATGTATATATATACACATTTTTATATACACATATATAATCATTACCTTAATTATATATATCAATAATATTATTTAGATATTTATTATTATATTAATATAATTAACAATTATATTTTATGATTACTTTAATCATATTAAAATATAATACTAATATATTAATATTATTACATCCACAAATCAAATTTACGATGTCCTAAAATTAAACCGAAATATTTTTCATGCACACACGTACTAGCGTGTTAAAGCCGAAAAATATATTCTTTACAATAAAGAATCAAATTGCTACTCGATCAATATCTATACAATATTATTAACCAATTAATAATTATTGCATAGTAGCAATAGCCATCATCATTAAGTAACTGACTATGTATATGACCCCATGGGTTCACTGTGATTTGGACATGGGTGGACACGAACTCCTTCGTATCTCTTCGATACAACTCTTTGTAACCAAAGTTCCCAATGATCATGCGCAACCTCTAGCAAGATGTCACAACCCCCAGACACTAATGAATCCATATAGTCATTCATACATATAGTAAAGTTCTCAATGATCATGCGCAACTTTTATGTTTGATGGGTGTAAATGTTGTATTTATTTGAGAAATAAATTGATTGGCAATAGCTTGAATGTAAATGGTTTATATATTTTTTAGACTAATGAAATTAACATAACTAATACTATTAATAAGAAACGATCTAGAAATGAACTTAATTCAAAACTTATATGGCATTATAGATTAAATCATATTGGAGATAAGAGAATTATGAAGATGGGTAGAGATGGACTGATAAGTTCATCGGGTTTTAAACCCTACCTAACTTGTGAATCCTGTCTTCAAGGTGAGATGACCAAATTGCCCTTTGTTGGACAATGGGATAGAGCCAATAAAGTTCTTGAATTGATACATACTGATGTATGTGGTTCGTTTAGTGAAATGGCCAGAAGAGGTTTCTTAAACTTCATAACCTTTACTGATGATCACTCACGGTATGATTATGTATACTTATTGAAGTACCAATCTGAATCTTTTAAAAGGTTTAAAGAGTTCAGAGCTGAAGTAGAGAAACAAACAGGAAAGAGTATTAAGATTCTACGATCTGATTATAGAGGTGAATACTTAAGTATTGAATTTCTAAAATTTATTAAGATTAATGGTATACTTTTTCAGCTTACACCTTCTTATACACCGCAGCATAATGGTGTATCGAAAAAGAGGAATCGTACTTTATTAGATATGGTACGATCCATAATGAGCTTCATGGATTTACCTATATATCTTTGGGGATATGCCCTTTATACCGCAATATACATCTTGAATAGGACTCCATCGAAAGCAATTCCCAAGACACCATATGAGATATGGCATGGGAAGCTTCTAAGCTTCAATTATATGAAGCCTTGGGGATGTTCAACTTATGTTAAAGTAGTTAACATTGGAAAGTTGGATGTTAAGTTTGAGAAAGGATGATTTATAGGATATTTTAAAGATAGTTTAGGATATTATTTCTATTTTCATGCTGATCGAAGAATTTTGATCTGAAGACAAGTTAAGTTCCTCGAGAATGAGTTCATTGAGGATGGTGGTGTAGGTAGAAAGATTGAGCTTTCAAACGAGTCTGGAAAGCTTAATGATGATCAACCTCAGATGGATGAACTTGTTGATACAGATGAACCAGTTCATGTTGATGAACCAATTCAATCTGATCTTCAATCTTCTATAGACCAAACTTTTCGTAGATCTACTATGATATCACTCCCTCTTCAGAGATATTATTTTCTTTTAGAAAATGATTTTGAATCATTTATAATAGGAGAAGATATGTAGAGAGAGGATCCTAGAACCTATGAAGAAGCAATATTATATGTCGATTCAGGAAGATGGCTTGAGGCCATGAAATCTTAGATGTAATCCATGTATGCTAATCAGGTATGGTCAATTGTTGATCTACCAGAAAGAATTGTTCATATCGGTTGTAAATGGGTTTACAAACGAAAATTAGGCAAAGATGGAAAAGTAGAGACTTTTAAAGCTAAGTTGGTGGCAATGGGTTATAATCAGAAACAAAGTATTAATTTCGATGAAACCTTTTCACCTGTAACCATGCTTAAGTCTATTCGGATATTACTTGCTATTACAGCTTATTATGACTATGAGATATAGCAGATGGATGTAAAGACAACCTTCCTTAATGGTTTTATTGAGGAGACCATAGATGTCACACCTGTTTAATATTAACTACAAATATATACTCACATTTACTATATACAATGCTATTATTTTATTATACAAATCTTAAACATTTATAAACATTTATACTTAATAATTTGTTTTTATGCAAACAAATATATATACAAGGTTACATATGTTACAACTCATTGACATACAACTAACTTAGTAACTACATATCCAAACATAAGTCTATATATATTACTTAGCTAACCTACAATTACATATATAAAAAAAAAAAAACTTTACATACACCTAGTACCCTCGCTTGGATACTTGGTCACCTCTATGTGCTATTATATGAAAATAAATTTTTCAATACAAGGGTAAGATAAAATCTCAGTAAGCAAATCATGCAGGTTTTATATATCGATATAGTACAAAAGGTAAATGTTTTAAACAATAATTGTATAACACAATATGACAGTATAAATAAACAAAACATTTTCAAATTTTTACAATCACATATATTTTATTCATAACATAAACACTATCAGCATGGTTTAGTCAGTTAGTGTCACCTGCATCCATGATGACTTGGATTTAGAACGTGATCACGTGTTCCGTATATAGCGGTCATTCAAATTTTCATATAACAGAAGAGCGCACGGCGTGCTAAACATAATTCTTACTAGTCTGCAAGTCTCACTTTTAATACGAGATCCGGTTAGGTCAGAATAACAGACTAATGACTAAGTCATAAAAATAAATTTTATTCAAATTTTCACACATTGACAACATTTCATAATCAATTCCTATGTGCGATATTGGCGTACAACATTTAAGTTCATAATTTTTCAAGAATCATTTCATAAAATTCATATTGGCATACTGAAACATTAATATACACATTTCACACAACATTGAGAATAGCACAATTTCAAAAATATTAAAATGCACGCATGATCTACTTACTTTTGTTTTCCGTTCTTCTTGAGTATGTTCGTATTCAATGGTGTGTACCTAAAACAATCAAATTACATAACCTATTTTAGTTACACGCCACTTCTTGCCGCTACATTCCTACGACATCCACATTTCCAAACTCTCACACTTCGCGAATTTTCTAAAGTAGACTTATTGCTATATTTACTCCATAATATCATTTCATATATACTTATACATACATACACATAGATATATATATATATATATGCATATAATAACAATTTTTCGGAAAACACATTCGACATAAAATTTTCAAAACTAGTCAATTTTGTCATTTTACGCCAATTCACTTTTTAACACACCCACATTATCAATTCCGAGCACTCCCAATTATTTTTACAAACAAACTCAGCCTACCGAAATTGCCGAGACTTAATTCCACTTCAACAAGTCACCATTCCAAATCCATGACTAACATCAATATATATATATATATATATATAT
>JAXCLQ010000247.1:0-10180 GCA_035584115.1 Cedrela odorata
AAGCTTTGGAATTATATAAGAGTCTGATTTTCTTCTTTGATTCTTGCTTAATATTACAAATCCAGCTACCCAACTAATAAAATTATAACATTTCAATTATATATATACAGAACAATGGCATAGGAGTTCAGACTTCAGATACAGTTGCCTGATGAACAATAGAGAACAAAGCAGCAGCTCTAACATGGCAACTTTCTCATTGTTGCTTTTTTGCTGTTTCTAGTCTCACTAATGCCAGCCTTTTATTTGTAGATTATGTCGTTTTACTTCTAGAATATTACCATTTGTCAATGTTAAATACCATTCCATGAACTTGGTGGGTGTCCAACACGTTATCCAACTATGTATATTTGTACTGCACAATAAAACCAAATTACATGTCAATATGTTACTCAATTTAATTTTAATTAGCTGCCTTTTTTTCCATTTTTTCAAAGATGCCTTGCTTAACACTTATACCATTTATATAAAATGACAATTCCTAATTATACATGATCAAATTCTCACATTTTGGCTAACCTTTTTCATACCATATCTTAACAATTGCCTGCCCTTCCTTGATATTTCTTTGCCCAACTTTATTTACTAACATTGGAATTAAAATAATTTCCATACAATAATTATGGATGATTTCGAAAATGATTTTATTGTTAATATTATTAGACGATAATTCAATATGACATAAGAAATATTTTTTAGATTTAATTCGTTAATCCACATATAACAAGATCGTCATTAAATTTAACATCAGCATCATCTAACACTTGTAGAATGTGCAATCTATTATTAATATTGAAATTATAATTTAATATTTGTTCTTGTTATATAAGTTTGATATAAGAAAATACTATTAAAATGCATATAAAATTTTTTGTTCTAGATGGTCATAGGAATTTGTCAATGGAAAATTTGAAATTTGTTTCTTCATACAATCAACAAGTGATTGAGACATATCGGTTTGTCATATGATTCCTCTTCCCCATCTAACAATTAATATTTGATTTTTGACATTGAGTTTGCTATCAAATTGGTGATTAAGAGCTAATTAGTCTTTTATTTGGGCCTTCCAAGCCCATATTCTCTTTGTTTATTAACTGCATATCCCACACTATAGCAAAGTTTATTGTTTATATTATTAAAATTAAAATTCAAGAACATTGTAAGTATAAATTTGTATTAAAATGGACTAATAAAGATTATAATTAAGGAGTATTAATTAAATCCAATGCGTTGGTGCTACTATTGTCATTGTGTTGATGCAAAGTTTGATCATTACAAAATGTCCATGCCTTGTGTTTAGGAAAAATTTTCCAAAATAACCCTATTTTAATTTTTACATTAATGTCCAATTCTAAAAAATTCTTACCAAATTAATCAATTTTATAAAATTTAAGTAATTTTACCCTCGTGATCACTTCACATGAAAATGTACTAACTACAGTGATCTTGTGTGATTCGTATGAACAAACTTTTGTTATTTTCATGAGCACACTATCTACACTGCACATGTTACATTCTTTTTTTTTTAATTTTTTTCATTAACAATTTTATCATAAACAAATTCAATTTCTTCACCTATCGTTTATTACGTATATTTAAAAAAAAATAATTAAGAAATAATATATTAGAATTATATATTTAACATAAATAAAATAAAAAATATGATTATTGAAGATCGAACTTGATTCATTGGGTAAGAAACAACATACTCATTGCAATAACTTTAGTCATTTAAATTTATATTTAATAGTATTTATTTATTATTTAATATTATTTTAAGTATAAAGTGGTTAGTAAGAGTAAAATTATCCAAAATTAATATAATTAATTAATTTAGTAAAATCAATTTAGGGTTGATCATTTACTTAAATGACCACTAAAATAAGGTCATTTTGAAAACTCTCTCTTATTTTTATTTATATTTGACTTAAGAGACATGAGTTTAAAACTCTAAAATAACCACCTATTTTTTACTCTAAAATATATGAAATAATTAATTAACATAATTAAAACATGTGAATATTTATTTATTCGTAAAATTTGTAACTTAAGGCTAAGCATCAAAAACTTAAACTCAAAATATGTTACCTTGCTAGCAAGATGAGTCATGGCAGGATTCATCCTATAGTCAAGCAATACTAGCATAGGCACATAAGTTAGAGTTGGCTAGAATGTGAATTCTAAGAATTCTAGTGATACACAAAATAAAAATATGACTAGAAAGCAAACTTTAATGTCTTTAGCAAATCATGAGTGTTGGCTTTATCTATAAATTAAGTGTTTGGTATTGTGTTACCAACAATTAATAAACTAGAAAGAGTATTGAGATTTGTGAGATCTAGTACTCATTAGAGTGAGAAAATTCTAGAGAGAGAAAGTCTATAATTTTAGAAAAGCATTCACAAGAGTTAGTGAGTGGTCTTGTAATCATTTTTAAGTGATTAATAAAATGGTTAAGGGCAAGATGCCTTCGTAATTATCTTATTTTGTCTTTGTGGTTGTGTTGGCTTGCTTGTGCAGGAAATTGGCAAAAAAATGAGTGTTGATCAAAGGGGACTTGACGTATTGCGAGGTTGGTCGCTTATCACAAAAAAAACCCTGTGACAGTTGGTATCAGAGCCGCATTAAGCTGAAAAGCACGGTTTGGGGGAGAGTCGCGCTTACTCATAACGAGCAACACACACAGTAATGAGAGATATTAGATCGCTTGGAGAGAGCTATTAAGGCAATTGCACCCGATACACCTACGTTGGCTGATCATATGGGAGTTATAGCCTCAGAGATGACGGCAATGAGAGGTGATATGGTGAATCTAAAAGGGTTTTATGAAAATCTTGAGAAAGATTGCTAAAAATGGATAGGCACTATAGGTGAATACCTTGTTGCTCTGAAGAATGCTTTAAGAGGCTAATTTAAGGACCTTGAGGCCGAGGTGATGGTGATTAAGAAAGCTTTAGGTAACATGCCTCAACAAGTTGAGCCGGTTCTCTCGAAAGTAAAAGTGCCCGAGCCAAAATAATTTGCTGGGGTATGAAACACAAAAAAGTTAAAGAACTTTTTGTGGGATATTGAGCAGTATTTCAAGGCAACCTATATTTCAAAATCAGAACAAGTAAACATAACTAATATGTACCTCACTGGTGATGCTAAATTATAGTGACGTACGAAGCTAATTAAGGATGCTAAAGTGCAAAGAACACCCATTCAGACATGGGAGGCATTGAGGAGAGAATTGAAGGCTCAATTCCTTCCTAACAATGCAATATGGCTTGCTAAGGAAAAATTGAAGAGATTAAAGCACACCGGGACTGTGTGGATTACATGAAAGAATTCAACTCATTAATGCTAAATATTCATAATATATCAAAGAACAACAAGCTCTTCAATTTTATATTAGGTTTGCAAAATTGGGCGCAAACCAAACTACGGAGGCAAGGTGTTAAAGACTTGTCTACTACAATTGCAGCTGCTGATGGGTTAACTGACTACAAGTTCAGTCCCCAAAACGAGCAAAAGAAAGCTAGCAAAGGCAAGAAGAAGAAAAATGCTAAAAACTCTAAAGGCAAGGGCCAAAAGGAGAAATAAGAAACCAGCCAAGCCAAGTAGCAAAAACAATGGAAACAAGGGTGTTTTATCTGTGGTAGACCCCATAAAGCAAAAGAATGCCCAAAACAAACCAAACTCAACGCAACAACTGAACAAGAGGCATCTAGCGAAACCGAAATAAGTGCAAACCGAACTACTAAGGCAAAGTATTAGAGACTTGTCTGCGGCAATTGCAGTGGCTGATGGGCTAATTAACTATAAGCTCGAGCTTTAAAATGAGCAAAAGAAAGCCAGCAAAGGCAAAAGGAAGAAAAAGACTGAAAACTCCAAAGGTGAGAGCCAAAAGAAAAAAGGGAAACCAGTCAAGCCAAGTTGCAAAAGTAATAGAAATCGGGATGTTTATTTGTGGTGGACCCTATAAGGCAAAAGAATGTCCAAAACCAGCCAAACTCAATATAACAACCGAACAAGAGGCACCTAGCGAGGTCGAAACAAGTATGCCAAAATTGAATTAGTTGCAGCAACAGAGATGCCATACGTTGCTGATTGATGAGTCTTAATGAGGGCATATGTCAATGGAAGGGAAGTTTGGGCTATGTTGGACATAGGTGCCATGAACAATTTCATCGCAAACCGAGAGAAAGAACAGTTGAGATTGAAAGTTGAGGGCACATAATACACGATGAGAGCTGTGAACTCTTCAAATATAGTCATGCGATGCATTGCCATAAGCACATTGAAGATCGAAACATGGGAGGAGAAAATCAAATTTTTTATCCTTCCACTTAAAGACTTTGAACTCATTATTGACTTAGAATTCTTTGTAAGAGCAATAACATATATGATGCCATACATAAGGAGTCTTCTGATTACGGGTAAAACACCAAAACTTGTGCGATGTGAGTTCTTGAAAAATGGCAAAATTGGACCATCACTTCAAAGTGTTATACAATTCACCAATGGATTAAAGTAAAGAGAGATGTTTTACATAACGGTGCTTGTCGAGATTAAGCTAAATTAGGTCAAGAAGATGCCTGATGAGTATAGGGATGTACTAGACGAATTTATTGATGTGATGCCACCAGAATTACCCAAAGAGTTACCCTCATGACTTACAGTGGAACATCATATTAAGTCAGAACCAGAGGCGAGACCACCGGCTCAAGCTCCTTATAGAATGACGCCAGTAGAGTTAGTGAAGTTGCGGAAGTAGCTAGATGAGTAATTGGATACGAGGTATATTTAACCTTCGAAAGCACCATACGGGGCACCAGTGCTATTTAAGAAGAAGAAATATAACTCGATACGGATGTGTATAAACTATCGCACACTCAACAGAGTGACAGTCAAAAACGAATATCTTATTCCTAATGCAGCAGATTTGTTTGATCGGTTGGAAAGAGTTTCTTAATTCACAAATCTAGATTTGTGATTAGGATATTAGCAAGTTAGGATTGCTAAAGGTGACAAATCTAAAACAATGTGCGTGACACGGTATAGATCATACGAGTTTTTAGTGATGTCGTTTGGATTAACCAATGCATCAGTAACCTTCTGCAACCTAATGAATGATGTGCTATACGAGTTCCTAGATCGATTTATAGTGGTATATCTCAATGGTATAGTGATATACAGCGAGATATTCAGAGAACATCTCGAGCATCTAAGGTAAGTGTTCGCTAAATTGAGGAAACACAAGTTTTACATAAAAAATGAAAAATGTGAGTTTTGTCAGCAAGAAGTGTTATTATTGGGCCATTAGGTGTGCCACAGAAAAATCTGTATGGATGAAAGAAAGATCGAGGTAATCATTGATTAGCTTGCACCAACGAGAGTTCCAAAACTGAAATCATTTCTTGGACTGGCCAACTATTATAGAAAGTTCATTGAAGGCTACTCAAGAAAAGTAGGTGCGCTCACTGACTTGCTGAAAAATGAGAAACAGTAAAAATGGACGAATACATGCCAAGAAGCATTCGATGAGATCAAAAAAGCAGTTGTTTCTGAATCGGTACTTAACCTACCTGACTTGGATAAGTCATTTGAATTATGGATGGATACGTCGGACAGGGCCATTGGTGGTGTGTTAGTTCAAGATAGGCTTCCAATAGTTTTCGAGAGTCGAAAGTTAAAAGATGCAGAATAGAGATACTTGACCCACGAAAAGGAAATGATGGCAGTGGTACATTACTTGACTACGAATAGGCATTATTTGCTGGGAACGCACTTTACAGTCATGACGGATAATAAAGCCAATACTTACTTCGAAATATAGAAGAAGTTATCGCCTAAATAAGCAAGATGATAGGAATTCATTGCGGAGTTTGATTTCATATGGGTACACAAGGCAAGAAAATAGAACTCAGTGGCAAACACACTGAGCCGAAAGGAAGTGTTAGGCTATGTGGCCACACTCTTAACAGCAACATCAGATTTTATCGATTATGTGAGGCAGCATGCAAATACAGATACTGCATGCCAACAGCTGCGTGATGAAATCAAAAAAGGTAGTGTGCGAAGATATTGGCTCGAAGATAGGCTAATTTATGCTCGAGGAGAAATAGTGTATATTCCTAGTGGTGGGGACCTACCTAAGGTATTGTTGTGAGAAACGCACAATACGAAATGGGCAGGACATCTGGGGGTTAAACGGATGATGGCTTTATTGGAAAAGTCATACTACTGGTCTAAGATGGAAGAAGACATATGGATGTATGTCAAGACATGTCTAATGTGCCAACTAGACAAAACTAAAAGAAGAAGATCGGCGGGACTTCTTCAACCATTGTCGATACAAGAGAGACCGTAACAGTCAATTTCAATAGATTTCATATTATGAATGCCTAAATTGGTCGTTGTCGATCAATTCTTCAAGTATACCATCTTCATACTAGCACTTCATGCATGTTCAGCAGAGAAGTAGATTGATTCTCAAGCATGTGGTGAAATATTTTGAAATGCTAAAAGATATTGTGAGTGATAGAGATACAAGATTCACAGGTAGATTCTAGATTTCACTTTTTAATCTCATGGACACCGAACTGAAGTTCTTAACGGCAAATCTTCCTCAAACATACTCCAGGAGGAAGAGTGTATGTTCCTAGTGGTGGGGACCTATGCAAGGTATTGTTGTGAGAAACACACAATATGAAATAGGTAGGACATCCAGAGGTTGAATGGATGATAGCTTTGTTAGAAAAGTCATACTACTGGCCTAAGATGGAAGAAGACATATGGATGTATGTCAAGACATGTCTAATGTGTCAACTAGACAATACTAAGAGAAAAAGATTAGCGGGACTTCTTTAACCATTGCCAATACCAGAGAAACCATGATAGTTGATTTCAATGGATTTCTTATCGGGAATACCTAAATTGGTCGTGGTCGATCAATTCTCCAAGTACGTCATCTTTATACTAGCACCTCATGCATGTTCAACAAAGAAGTAAAGTTGATTCTCAAGCATGTGGTGAAATATTTTGAAATGCTAGAAGATATTGTGAGTGATAAAGATGCAAGATTCATAAATAGATTCTAAACTTTGCTTTTTAATCTCATGGGCACCGAACTAAAGTTCTCAACAGTAAATTATCCTCAAATAGATGGTCAAACTAAAAGGGTGAATGTACTACTAGAGGAGTACTTGCGTCATTACATGACAGCTAGTTAGAAAAATTGGGTAGATTTACTTGACTTAGCCTAGTTTTGCTACAACATACATAAGTCATCTTCTACAAAGATGAGTCCAGCGGAATTAGTGATGGGGCAACAACCACGCACGTCATAAAAGGTGGCAAAACAGAACACTGAAGTGAAGTGTCCAGTGGCATACAAGTTTGCACGAAACAAACAGGAGATGATTGAACTAGCCTCTGAAAGTATAGCTAAGGTATCTCGTCGGATGAAAAAGTATGTCAATGCGAAGCGAAGAGACCTAAAGTTCAACAAGAAGATTGGTGTTGTTAAAACTTACTCCATAGATTTGGAAGAAGATTAGTAGCCAGACAGCTCATAGAGGACTAGTGCCGAAGTATGATGGACCATTCAAAGTAGTGAAGAGAGTAAGCAAAGTTGTTGAAGAGATTAAAGATACACCCCGACGGTGCATGTAAGTTACTTGGTCGATGCTGAATGGTAATAAATCAAGCGAGCTCTACCAATTATCCGAAAACAATTTAATAAAAGGTCAAAAAGATCATTAATCATTGACCTATGGGGAAGCGTAAGAAGAACGAACTATTTATTTCAGTGGAAAGAGGGAAACGCAGCGGATGTAAGCTGGGAGCGAGACATCATGCTGTGGCAGTTCGAGAAGCAAGTGAATGTCTACCTCTTTGATCCAACGAGGATGTTGGGCTCTTCAAGTAGGGGTGATTTGTCATAGACATAGACTCAAAGTGTACCACCATACTAGTAAGATGAGTCATGGACGGACTCATCCATTAGCCAAGTAATGATAGTATAGGCACATAAGTTAGAGTTTGCTAAAATGCAGACTCTAAGAATCCTAGAAATGCATAAAATAATAGTTTCACTAGGAAACAAATTTTGATGTCCCTAGAAAGCCTAAAGTGTTAACTTTATCTACAAATTGAGTGTTTGGCAGATTTGGAAGATTTAGTACTCATTGTAAAGAAAGAAAATTCTAGAGAGAGAAAGTCTAAAATGTTGGGAGAGCATTTACAAGAGTTAGTGAGTGGTTTTGTAATTTTGTTTAAGTAATTAATAAAAAGGTTGAGGGCAAGATGTCTTTGTAATTATCTTGTTTTGTTTTTGTGGTTGGTTGGTTTATTTGTGTTTATGTTAGCCTGTTTGTGCTTGTATTGGCTTATTTGTATAAGAAATTGACAGAAAAGTGAGTGCTGATCAAAGAGGACTTAACGCATCACGGGATTAACTGATATAAAAAAAAAAGAGCCCGTAACATTAAGCATTATGACAACTTATAACAGTATTAACAAATTATTATTATCATTATTATATCTTCTTAATTAGCACTTAAATATTGTTACGTATGTACAACATTTTGATTTGATGAATGACAAAAGCTTGAATGAAATAAATAGTTACTGAAATGGAGCAGAAGATGGGTGTGAATTAATGGACAAGACGAGACTTTCGTAGATTTGGAAATGACTCGAGAATAGAGATGACGATGATATGGTAAATTGCGGTGTCTAGTTCAAGAAAGAGCAAGCAATCTTGCAGTCGACTACAGAGAAATCAGATTTTGCTTTGCTCTTATGGTCGGTGATACTTTTTCATAACATTTTCAGATACTAAAAAAAATTCATAGTCCATTAACTAATGGGTATGATTGGGACAATATGAATATACCAAATTGGTCGCTTGTCTTTACTTTGTACGAAAGTTAGCATCTTGATTGTCAAATCATAGTTTAACTAATTAAACTACCACTACGAATACTTTCTTCTACCCTTTTTTCGGGGAGTCGATGACTATTTACCTTTTAGCAACAATTAAACAATAAGTATTCTCAAATCCTCTAATTTGTATGGAATTATGATGAAAAATTAGACAATATGCATAAACTATTATTTACAACAG
Source organism: Cedrela odorata (assembly GCA_035584115.1). Classification (NCBI taxonomy): domain Eukaryota; kingdom Viridiplantae; phylum Streptophyta; class Magnoliopsida; order Sapindales; family Meliaceae; genus Cedrela; species Cedrela odorata. The sequence continues at coordinate 9,116 of JAXCLQ010000247.1, forward strand.
TTGCATATGGATACCAACAGCTACTCTCGTCTTTGTTCAATTGTTCTTTCCTCCAAAAACCCACCTAACCGCAAGCTGTGTTGCCTATAGTAGTCAATGTCTGTTCTCTATTGCTCTGCCTATAGTTTTCAGTTCATGCTGTAAATGCTATTATGACTTATGGACCTATTTGTAGTGTTTTTCTAGCATTCAATTGCTGCTTTAATTTAAATTTAGCCTTTTGGCTTTTCCACAAGTTTTATTTACATTGAGTAGTTTCACATTGACTAACAAAAGAAAATTATACGAGTGTAGAGAACATTTGAATTCTAAGCCTCCGAACAATTAGTGTAGAGATAAATCTTAGTAGTCGGAATGCGGTGGAGTTGGTGTTTTGGATGAAAGGACTAGTGTTGCTCCACCCACCTGGCAAATGTTTTGTTTGACAGAATGTTGGGTTGTCCTACATTTGCTAATAAAAAGGAGATACATTGGCTCCATATTGATCGGTGAAGAGTAGATACGTGGAAGAATATTGAGTTTGCCCCACATTAACTAATAAAAAAGAGATGCAATATTTGATTAATATATAGGATGAATCAATCCATCATATAGGCTAGTCTTTTAGGCTTTAAAATTTAGGGCTTTGGCTTTCAATTATCAGAGCTTAGAGGGGTCGAGTTATAGGATAGGATGAGAGGTCAAGTAATAGGACAGGATTGAGCTAGCCAAAAGCAAGGCAAATGAGTTTGGTCTACAGCAATATCTTAACAAAAGCTATAAGAAAAAAAATGGTTCCAATGGCAAAATCACCATAAATGAAGTTGCCTAAAAGTCTCATGCCAACTCATTTCCCTTCACTTGTTTAATGCTTCAATCTGTAACATTTGAACATTTATCTCTTGTTTGCCTTCGTTTTTTAGCAAAACAAGAAGAGAATAAAACTTTAACTCTGGTATTATTGCTAATTTCATTCTGCTCTTCAACACTTTCTGCATTTGGAAATGCCAACTAGACTGGACTAGTGAGTTAGGAAGATGGTTTTGATTCCAAATTACAATTATTCGATCTTTTATCAGTTCTTCA
>JAXCLQ010000249.1:0-10177 GCA_035584115.1 Cedrela odorata
TATTTAAGTTGAGATAAAAGAAAAAAATAGAAGTGTATACTAACTTGGTATAAAACTTCATCTGCAATCCAATTGCCTTTTTACTTTCTGAAATAGAACTCTGCAGAAAAGATCAAAACATAAGATTAGATGATAATATTGAAAGAAAATAACAGATTATCGAAACAGGTACCTTTTTTTTTTTTTTTTTTTATGTTTTTTGGTGCCAGGGAAACCATATTGTTGTATCAAACTAGATACCTTTTTACGAGATTGTCAACGTTGTACTTAGTTTAACAATAAAGCAGTGTAAAGATTACTAACTTTAAACTTCACCAGGAAGCCAAGACAGATAACCACTATTGTTTAAACTAGATACATTTTTTTGTTTTGTTATTTATATAGGGTAACTTCAAGAATTTTTTGCTTATGTACTTTGACTCATCACTATGTAAAGATATATATTGAGAAAGGCAGTGACCAATCTGCATCTTTAAAAGTGTTTGTTTTACCATGTATAAGACAGAAAATATAGGTAGAACATCATATCTTAAGCATACCGAGTTGTAATGTTTGCCATATACAGTAAATAAAACTCAAGAAAGTATTAACCCAATAACAAACCACATGTTAACTATCACTTTTACATCAAAGACGGATTGTAGAGGGACGCACAAAAGTCTTCGGTATGTAAATCGAAATTAATCAAAATAGAGTACATGTAAGGCAAAGTTATTAAAACCAAAGATCACTATACTTAAATATGCAATTATTTTGAGTAAATATGCTTGGTCATCCATAAATGGGGAAACATTGAAGAAGATCCTGTCTAAAGACAAAGCAGTAGTATGAGACAAGATGTGCTTCCAAAGTTTTATTAGAATATTGTTTTCAAATTTTAACTCCAGATGGAGCCATTTCAACAACCAAAATCATTACTCACTTAATAGACAGACATATACAACTAGAGAGCACGCGTGACCTTCGTTGCTCAGAATATTAAATGTCATGTAAATAATTTTAAGGAACAGTAGGACCGGAGGAATAGATGATGGTCTTGAACCTGATCAAGTAATAGAGCCTTAATTGCAAGTTTCTTTTTGCTTAATGACTTAGCAAATTCATCAACTGTCATAGTTTCTAATAGTGCACCAGGACCAAGCCCAGATATAGGCGGTACAGAAGCTGGCTGTACAACAAAGTAGTCAGAAAGAATCAACACAATGCCTGCCTCTTGTCAGTGAATCGCCTCTTATATGTATAAAATGGCAAATGGCATCTTCATACATCTTCAACCAGGCGGACTTAAGCAAATCACCTCTTGTCAGTGAAAGACAGCTCCAAACTATCATCTGGCTGCACACGAAGAATTCAATGTTTACATAAAAAAAAAAAAAAAATTCATAATAATACATGCATGCTCCCCTGACACTTTTGATTAGGGTTGCACGTTGAAAAAATGGGGTTGGATGTAGGTTCCCATCCCCCTTCCCACTTCCCTACCCTCCATCATCTCCAATCATTTCCCATTTGCGGAAAAATGGAGAAAAATGGGAATGAAGGGTTTTAGGGGAGTTACCTCCATCCCAATCCTAATTCTCCATTTTTCTTTTTTTTTTCTTTTTTTATTTGTATATTTTACTAAAAATTACAAATAAAAAATATTTTATTATAAATATAAGAAAAAAATCTATTAGTACATTACAAATAAAAAAAATCATTACAAAATAAATCAAAAACTTAAAAAGTATTTTAAATTTTAAATTTAGGGTTTTAAAAAAAATGAGGTTTATATAATTAAGTTTTCAAATAATAAAAATATTAAAAATATATTTTTTTCGGAAAATGGGATTGGGGACCCATCTCCATTTCAATATAGGGATGAAAACCATCCCCATCCCCATCCCTACCCATTTCCCCATTTTTCCCCAAAATGGGGCCCCAAGGTAAAATGTGCAACCCTACTTCTGATGCATAGTTTCGTGGACACACTATGAAACTAGAATTTACAGAAGTACTACATGGACACTATACAATCTGCAGTTTAGCATTGAAAGCTATTTGAAGATGACATATGAGGGCATGAATAATGAAAATCCACCTAATTGAATTAAATGATATAAATATATTTGATGGGAAAGCAGTAATTTAATTATTGTAACACTATATTACATTGAAAATTCTATACTATAAAGGAAGTGAATGGAAGAAAATCCCAGAGAGCACAGGACCTTGTTCATAGAGCAAGGCAATGTAACAAGTGAAGTACAAGCTAAATATTCCTACTAATCAAGTTTGGCTCATAAATTAAGAAGTTAACAAGGAGGTGCCGAAATACAGAAGAAACAATTAGTGAGTAATGATTCTTACTTGAATAAAGAACTTTGAATATTTGGAATGCCATTCATCAGTATCCTTTACAGCAAACCTATAAGAAAATTCTTCATCATTAAAAATTAGTAACATTAAATTCTTTTGCACAATTAATACAATAAATAAGAATCAAATCTGCGATAGTTTGCCCTCTGAGATAACTTATTAAAAAAAACCATTAAAAAATGCTGCTTCTAAACAAATTTTGAACTTATTAGATTAAAACGATGATCATAAAACTTAACATAAGTCGTATATTGTAAATCGTCGATCGAAGTACCGCCAACGCGTTTTAGTACGAAACGGTAAAATTTCAACAGGTTAGTGGACTAACCCTATCTAACAAAGATTTTAGACTTATATTAGTTGATTTTAAGGAATCCCTTTAGAATTGATAAGAGTGTTGAGATATATATGTGTTAAATTGAGTGTAAATCTCGGCGAGAATCAGACAAGATACTATTTTTGGTAGGTTGAGTTTGTGTGAAAATAATTGGGAGTATTTAATGCCTTGTTTTACTATTATTTCATAAAGATTTTAAGTTGTTAAATGTATGGATATGGCCCTTAGGGCATTGATATGTATTTACATACTTTGTTTACAAGATTGATATATTGGTGATGCGACATTGAGTCGTGAAATGTATAAATGTATGACATATCAGATACGTTCAATATTTTGTGGTTAAAGCATGTAGCCTATGGTGGATATTAAGACGTGTAGGTGAGTAAATGGTTATGGTTTTGAATAGTCATTTGAACTTAGTGATGGAATGCATGTGATATAGAATTTGATTTAATCCTTGAAAATTTTGTTGATCATTGTTTTATAAAATGACATCTATGTTGTGGGTAGGCAGGATGCCCCTTTGTATTATATACAGAATATGAGTATTTGTAGAGTAGGCAGTAAATGTTGGAAGCTTACTTGGCCTCGCTAAGTTTACTTTGAATAGTACTTTATAGAGTTTAAAAATTAATATGGCTACGACATCTGTCATTTAACGATGTTGTGAATGTTCTAATGTGAAACTATAAATGTTTCAATGATGAGGTTGATTTATTTGGTTATTACACAATTGTGATGAATGGTGGAATTGTGTAATTACAAGCTGTGATATGATAAGAATGTTGTGGATGAGTTGAACTATTATGAGCCTATGAATCGTGTTTTGAGCCATGTTGATTTAAAAAAGGAGATTAAGATGGTTTATTGAGTATATATAAATATTATATTTCATTAAGTTAAAATGTGATGGTAAGATTATTATTCGAGTTGAATGCTGAAATATATATATATTTATATATAATAAAGAATAAATTAAATTCTAAAACTTGACTTGGCCATAAACTATTAAATGCCACAATTGTTACAGTTGCTAGAACCGTCTTTAAAAACGATGACAGTAAGTCGAATATTGTGAAGTCATGGAATACGATTTGGGCAATGATGTGTGAGGAAGAGATATTAAGATGGAAGATTGACTTATATATTTATATATAATTATGTGTTTTATGAAATAAAAGTAAATTATAGTTTGGTTAACTGATATGACAGTCGTATAGATACTAGAGCTGAATAAATAACATAGAAGTATAAATAGCAGAGCAATATAGGTATAGAGATGTATAGACACCAGAGTTGTATAAATACTAAAGAAAGTTTGTGAGGGCACTGATAGTGATGAATTGATGTTGTCGCCGCGGAAGGTATTATATGTGATGATAAATTCTTGTTTCATGACCTTGTAGACTCACAGTGATTTAAAATCAGATAATTTAGAGCATAATGTTGATTTTATATAATCTGAGTTTAATTTATTTATAGAAGAATTTAATTATTTAATTTGAATATTTCGTTACATTAGCATCTACTCACTAAGTCTTTTTAAACCCACCCCTTTCCTACTCTCTAGTTTTACAGAGACATGGAGTTAGTAAGTCATTTCAGCATCAGGGAGACATGAGCTACTTTGCTTAGCATTTATCACATTTAAATTCAAGATGCAGAGTATTGTCAGCCTATTCATCGGATAAAAAAGAATTGAATTTCTGATGTCCAGGATTCTTAATCAAAAGGACAGCACCTGCTTCTTTTTCCTATGTTCTGATAGGATATAACTAATGACCATTTGAACTTCAAGCGGATTTGATATGAGATTTTCAAATTTAGGTTTCTTTTATCCCTAAGTTTATGAATAAGCCAAAGCAATAAATGTTGATATTGTGCTAGAGATATTCACTCCATTAATAACATGCTTTGGTCTAGAAAATGTCTTTGCTTCATTCAAAACTTGTGGAGATTCTCCGCTGTATTGGCACACTCGAAAAACGCATAGTAGGACACCATTTGAATGATAATAAGTGGTTGAAGGAAACGTAAAGGCCTAGTTTTCACAATACTAGTTGAGTGTTTCTATTTCTTTATCCTGACTTAGGTTTTTTATATTGAAATAATTACTAACAGACAATGAGGATAAAGTTAAAAAAAGAATAAAGGAGAAACATACAATAGTTCAATTACAGCAGATACTAAGTTCCTGAAATAGGTCATTAACTTTTTAGAGTGCGTTATCTCAAAAAATATCTAGACTTGTTTTAGAGGATTATGCTTTTGTTGCATTACCTATCTCTTTCTCCATTTACTTTGTTCTGATAGGGTGAACAACTTGTTGCAGTGTAAAAGTTGTACTTCACAAGTCTTTCACTGTTAAATCGCTTGGAGGAGGCCAGTCACCTCAGTGCATTTTGGATGATTTGAAAGATTTTAGAAGTCTTGTTCAAAGAGTAATTAAACAAAGTTCAACCAAGTTAGATGGGGAGTTGATGCTTCAGAAAGATCTATTAGATGGGAACTTGGTTCTTATTGGGTACAACATCTACAAAAGTGGAAAACTCCAATGGATAACAATTCTAGGGGATTTAGGAAGATAATGACACTGACATGCTATCAAAGATCTTGGAAATCAATTTAAATTTTTGAAGAAGAGGGATAATAAACCTTACAATATAGGTAGCACAAATGAGAAGAATAAAAAAGATACTTGTGGGAACTAATATTAGACAGCAAAGCAATGGTGAGATCAACAGTGAGATAGAATTAGAGAAACTAATTTCTAATGATGTCTTTTTGAGCTTGAAAGAAATTAGAACTTGTCTTCATTCAAAGGTTTTTAAATTTCAAATTTGTTTTGAATCCAACTTTTAAAATCAAAGCGTAAAATTCATTCTTGTTCTATATATTTTATTACCTTATGTGTTAATGCTAATTCTCTCTCTCTCTCTAGCTCGTTATATCCTTACGATTTTAACTAGTTTTGTTATTGTGATACTTGTATATTTTCTTTTTTGTTTACCTTGGGAATAACCGGATTGGTTTACTTCTTGCAACAGGCCATGGATGAGGTTATGAAAATGGCACACAAATATTATGATGAATATGCTTTATCGAAACTGGTACTATTTGATCTTTTTGGGTCTTGCAACCATTTTAGAAATGGGCGTGCTTGGTTTACGAACTAATTTTTGTACGTTATTAAGTAGCATGCTTTGATCACTTGAACTTTCTCTGGTAGGTGGTTGCACACTAACTGACTTTATGCATTTAAGGGAACTACAAATCCGCTCTTTAGATCATGTGGTGAGCAAAATCTCTTTCTGTCTCTTAGACACACAAACACCACCCGTTCACCTACAGACACACAAATTTAATCTTCCTATGTAAACCTAGCCATCTATGTCAACGTGTATGACAATATTAATGCTCCGTTTGAAAATTACAGTACCTAGTAGAATTTTTGAAATTTTCACCTTGTTGAGAAATTGACTTACATATACTGTATAACATGGTATTCTTTTTTCTTTGGTTCTAATCCCATTTATAAATTTGGTTGAACTAACAGGGAAGCTTCCTCTCATACAACCACTCTATATTCATCATATGGTTACTTAAGCATGTACTTAAAGTGGTTGTTGCACCTGTTGACAATGTAGCAACATATCTGAAGCTATAACTGCGTCCTTAAGTTTCTTACTTAGTTGCTCTGAGATGGAAGATGACCAAAGCTCGAACGAAGATCATATCCTTAAGTTGCAGGGGTTACGAACATTACTTGGTAAAAGGTTTGCTTGGTCCCTGAAAGACAAATTTCAAAATTTGAGAAAGATTTTAATTCTCCATGGGCTTTGCCATAAGGTAAGGTAAAAGTCACTTTGGTTTGTTTTGGCTACTGATTTTATTCAAAGTTGACTTTTACTTTACTTCTTTTGTTACCCAGATTGGGTTGGAGTTGGTTCCAAGAGATTATGGATATGGATTGCCCAAACCCCTTAAGGATAGATGATATTGTCAACTTTTTTCCTATTTGCAAGGTGGGATTATTTCTCTCTCTTTTCTTTCTGTTTCTAATTTTTAACTTCTCAACTAGGCGGTCATTTATAGATTGAATGTAACTGTGCTATTTTTATAGCAACCCTAAAGCATATAAGATGCACTTCCCATTGATTGATGGACTTTATTAGAATCTTCCAAAATAGCTCTTGATAAAAGAAAACTAGTGGACGCCGTAAATTAAAGAACAAAGGTAATAACCACTTAATTTATACATAAAAGCTACATATTCTTTGCGGGATAGGATAGCAATTGATCCGATGTGATGTATTACTTGCAATTTGCATTGGCAAAGATGAAAGTTATATGTGGTCTTTATCATCGGTTACTGCAAATACGTATAGTCTTCTAGCTGTGGTTCTCTACTATACTGGAGACTTTAATCATGCATAATATTCTTCTCAACTATATTTTAGCTTTAGCTTCAGGAATCTAGGTTAAGTATTATCATATCTTCCTTCTATACAAAGGTTCTCATTGTATGGGACGTTTGATTTGAAAGTTTTGGCATTATCATTAGTTTTTACTGTCTCATATAACCAATGTGCATTAGTAAGTCTTTAATTTGCTAGATCAAGGGATTGCTTGTTCAAGCATTAGCACAGTTCAAATACATTATATATTTTAATGAAATCAAATGTGTTCATTCTTGATCTGTTAGATTTCTCTTAAACACATTTGATATTAGATGTTCTAGCATTTGGTCTTGCAGCATCTAAGTTTAAATAATTGAATATATGTGCTTAGCACTATTGTTTTACTCAAAACATTTTTCTTTTCTCCATTTTAGGCAACAATTTATGTCACGCCCTTAAATTCGAAAAGATCTAAGGTTTGATTTTTATTAACTTACAAAGCTTAAATTACACGAAAGTATTAAAATTTAAGTTATATACTATTATACATACTCCTTAGTCACAAATACCTTATTAAACATTTAGACAACTCATGAAATTTAGTGAAAACGAAAATTTTGATTGTCACGTTATCACAATCCTCAAAGCAAAACCTTAAACATTGTAGAACTTTTCAAATTAAATTCTCACACTTATCCATATCCTTCTTTAGCTCTAGGAATCACAATAAACAATAGTGAGCGATAACTCAGTAACCAAACCAGTTTTTCAGCTTTTAAAATCAAAATATCTTTATATCAAACATTTTTATTACTAAATAAGTCCAACCCAAAAATAGTAATCGACAAAAGTCTTGGTCCATAAAATTATTATTATAGCTTAATATGACTTGAGTCTTATTCTTAATTATCGAACGAAACCTATAAAATAGGTCTATAATAAAAATCCCTATGTTAAATCTAATAATATATCTCACGGTTATTTCTTCCACAAATTTCATTTTTAATACTAAAAATAAATTCAGAATAATAATCTTCAATCAATCTATAATATTGTATAACCTTAAATCATAAAATAATAATAACTTATATTTGAGGTGTTACAATATATTAGCAGAAGGCTTTAGATATTAATGAGAGAGAGCATAGTCTTGACCTTTCGGATACAATGAAAAGCTATGGGTGTCACATTTGTTTCTTACTAACTGCAAATACATGCTTACATTCCTTATATACAATATATTTATTTTATTTACACAAAACTTAAACATTTCTAGTCTACAAATTTTTTTTCTTTTTTATATACATACAAGTGTACATATAATACAACTCTTTATAATACAAATAGATTCTCAAGTACTAACCTACAAGTCTATACACATTACTTAGCTAATTTACAAATTATATATATCAAAATAAAACTACGAATACGCCTAACATCCTCGCTTACGTACTTGGTCATCCTTATGTGCTATTATCTGAAAAATGAATTTTTCAATAAAAGATGAGATAAACATCTCAGTAAGCAAATTATGCAAGTGTTATATGTCAATACAGTGTAAAATATGAAGACTTAAACAATCAGTACATTTCAAACAAATTCATTCAAAATTCAAACATATTCAGAGTGGCTTAATCAATTAGTGTCACCTACACCCACAGTGACCCGGTTACAGAACGTGATCACGTGTTCTGCTTAAAGCGGACATTTTCATTTACATTTAACAGAAGCGCGCATGACGCGCTAAACAGAATTCTTACTAGCCTACAAACCTCGCCTTTAACACGAGATCCGACTAGATAAGAATAACATAACTAATGATTAAGCCATAAAAATAATTTCATTTCATTCAAACTTTCACACATTGACAACATTTCATAAATATTTTATAAGTGCGATAGCGGCGTTCGACTTTTTAAAAATTGCAGCCAAACTATGGCTTGTACCGTTTCCAAAACTCCGGTAGCCATATTAAAACTCCGGCCACCATTTTCAAAAGTCCGGTCGCCATTTTAAAACAACATCAAATATTGCATAGTTTCAAAATATTAAAACATGTATGCACAATCTACTTACTTTCGTTCCTGCTTTCCTCGAGTATATTCTTATATTAGCGTTGTGTACCTAAAATAAATTAACACAACCTATTTCAATTTCAACATTTTACCTTCTACACTTTCAATAAATGCATGCCATTCAAAACCGGCAATGTATTTTGACCTAAATTTTTGACGACATATCCTATTATGTGTCTGGTTTCCACCGCACTTTACGGATTAAGATTTTGACCTCGATTATCCAAGTTATGCTAAATTTTCGGCACATGACGCACTAAGATAGAATACTTCGTCTGCACAACCCTTATTTTCAAAAATTCATTGCAATCTCATTCCTTCACAAAATGAGCTAAATTTTGGATATGTTGTGATTCTAGATGTCTAGTTCTCGTATAAATTTATGGCTCCTCAATCCGATATCCAAAACTCTTTCGGATTTCATTTTTTCGAGGCTTACTCAGAATTTCTAGCAACCCTTATGCCCTGTATTGGCCATACGATTTTGACACTTTCTGACCATTAAAACTACGACCTATCACCCCTAATCCCTTCATTTTTCCATCTCCGAAACACTCATATGGTGCCGCACAATGATCACTCAAATTTTGTTTGGTTTCGCAACCATTCTTACCATACTGCGCACACACAATTACAGCAACTACACCTACTTTCGGCAACCACACACACACACTTTTGGCACAACCCCGTTATCAATTCCAAGCACTCTCGATTATGTCACAAACAAACTTAGCCTACCGAAATTGTCGAGATTTAATTCCACTTCACAATTATGCCATTCCAAGTCCACAATTAGAATCAATATATATATATATATACACATATATATACACATATATATACATATATTTATTACTACACTTCCATTAATTTTTCAACATTATCACAATATAATAAATAAATTCCCATCAATTCATACTATTATAGCAACCTAATAAAAATAATATTTACATCAATTTTCTAATATCACATAATAATGTAAGTTTTTCTATTAATCTAAGCAT
>JAXCLQ010000251.1:0-10172 GCA_035584115.1 Cedrela odorata
TGTGTTAATTGTGTGGTTAAATTGAAGCAAATTGCAAAATTAGTCAAATTAAGCTTAGAAACCCAATTCACCCCCCCCCCCTCTTGGGTTACATATTAGTATTTCAAAGCTCACCTTGACGTCTTCGAAACCTGCCACACAGTCCAAAAATATTGTTTGATATCTAACAATGCCATTTTCAAGCACTTGGGCATCTCAGGTCCGTCCATAGCTTTTGGGTTCCAATGCTTTCAACCGAAAGTATTCTAAGCTCGGAGCGGCTCCTGACTGAGTTGCAAGGATACAAGTAAATAAAATCCGTCCACTTCCTTTACTCATTCTCTCAACATCCTTATCGCATTGTGGTACTCCTTTGCAATGTCGGATATCATTGCTCGCATATTTGCAAATTATGTTTCTAACTTTTCGAGACGTCCCCCATTAGACAGCTCAAAACTAAAGACAACAGCTTTCATTTCTTGTATGCTCACCCAAGAACTCGAGGACTTTAGTAATGTCAAAGTTTGTCTTAAGTCTTCAGTATCAAACGAGCTATTTCTCTACTATGCCGCCTCTAAGGTTCGTTGATACTCCTCTAACTCGCCCATTTTTTTTCGAGAGCATTCAATCGAGTTATTCTTGAGAAGATAATTTTTTTATAGACACTATCACTACAACCTTAAGCTCTGATACCAAATGTCACAGGCTGACATTTTCTTAGTCAAGATTCACACCCATGCGGCACTTACTAGTGCGATCGAATTAGCAAGTTAGCCTAAATGAGTTTTTGCATTATAAACTCAAGCAAATTAGCTGTTTATAAAAATATATCAACAGTATAAAATAAGTGGAAGCAAGTCATTATCGTAATCCAACACAATCTGGCGTTTTATGGATTAAATACGCACAAGCGTATAAGCCATTAATAGGCGTACAAGTATTGAATACATAAACATAATTAAATATCAGAACCATACAATCAAACTTGAATGATTCATGCAAGCAACACATTTTTATCTACCCGTGGGCAGAGGAGTACACAACAATGTCTTTGGAGTGCTAATGGACAAGGTTCTTCTGAAGCACCGAGCCATCCCCTCCTAAAGAGAGTTTTTAGACATTGCAGGTGTGGCATGATGAGACATACCCCATATCTCAATTATCACACCCCTAAATAATACATACAATGGTACCTTCCGATTTGCGGCCACGGGCTTACTAGTTAGCTTTGGACAAGCAAATACGTGAGGTTCTTACATCTAGCTTAGTACTAGTCATTGTATACATTAGAATTCCAATGGTCTGTGCATAAGGTACTTTTTGCATTTCGTCTAGTTTGATTTTATTTTGAGAACATAAGTCTTTACTCAAAATAGTTGACTTGTATGTGGGTGTACTAACTAGTTTACAATTTTTCATGTTAAACAGTTTAAATATTTTTTCTAGATAATTATCTTAATCTAGATATAACATCTTTAATTTTTTATCTCTGGTAATTTTAATTCCCAAAATATAAGATGTCTCACCCATGTCTTTCATATAGAACTTCATACCAAGATATGACTTTGTTTTATTAATCATATCTGTGTAATTACTGGCCAATAAAATATCATCCATATATAATAAGAGTATAGATATTTTGTCTTAGCATTACCAATTATAAATACAATGATCCAATTGATTTATTATGTAACCCAAATCTAGGATTGCTTGATGGAATTTTAAATACCAATGTTTAGACAATTGTTTAAGCCCACACAAAGATTTCTTTAACTTATAGACTTTATTTTCATGTTTTTTAACTAAAAAACCCTCTGGTTGTGACATATAAATGTCTTCCTTTAATTCACCATTTAAAAATATTTTTTTCACATCCAATTGATGCAATTTAAAATCCAATCTAATAATAATTGCCATAATAATTGAAATGAATGTGAATTTAGCAATTAGTGAATAAGTATCAACAAAGTCTATCCAGGTTTTTGAGTATAGCCTTTAGCTACTAATCTAACCTTATATCTATCTAGACTTCTATTAATCTTTAATTTTTTCTTTAGTACCCATTTACAATAAATGGGCTTTCTTTTTTTTAGGTAAATCAACTAATTATCTAACTTTATTTTTTTTTCAATAGATTCTAACTCATCTTCCATTGCTAATTGCCATTCCTTAGAATCAAATTTTCTTATAGCATTACTATAAGTTTTTGGATCATTATTTAGTTGATTTTTTCATCAATGGTAAACACATAATGATCTTTCAATCATTGAAGAGGTTTTCTTTTCGTTTTTCTTCCATTATCTTGTAAATCTTCATTACATTGTGCAAAATTTATGGGATTAATAGTATCCTCCAATTCTATATTAGGATCATTGATAAGTTGTATTGAAGTGGTAGGGATCTCATTTTCATTGAGCAGCTCAAGTTACTTTTTAGAAATAATTATGTCAGTAGTTTTCATAAATACAACATCTCTACTTTCTATAAAACTCTTGTTTGAATGATAAAATCTATATGTAAACCCTATTTTTGTGACTGCAAGACTAAAATGAAGACTTTTCAAAATTTTAGGTAATTTTAAAATTTTTAAAAATAATGGGGGACCTCAATGATATTTGCCAAACCAAAATAAAACTCTCTTTCTTTCATAATACAACGTCTTCTTATTTCTTTCTCTCCTGAATGCTTTTCTTCTCCATTTCTCATTCATTTCTCAATTAAATTTCTTAAAATCTAACTAAAATTCTTGCTGATTTTTGTTGTCTAGTGACTACCCAACTTCTCCTCTACGTATTGATGCTACAATTGAATGAAAAACATAAGGATAAACGAAGGAGAAAACTAAGGTTTTGAATCAAAATGGGGGTTTCTATTTTAAACTACTAATTCAAGCTTCTAAGGACTCCAATAGGTTTTAGGTAAGTCCATTAACCTATTTTAAGTTTGATTTTATTATTTTGAATAAATTAAAATTTTAGAGTTACTGTTCACCCGAGGATATATGTTGAATTTATGTAGAAAATTTAGCTTTGTGTAATTAATTGGTATGATTTGAAGTATATAGACATTGTATATGTATTGAATGACTATTTGGAATAGGCATATTTCGTTTAAAACGAAAATGTGGAATCTGAAATGTATACACTTCCTTTAAGACGAAAATGTAGAAAAATTGAAAATCGAATTAAATAGCCTGTTAGATTACTCTCGTGAAGTGTTTTGTGTCAACAAAGAAACTATAGCCATGTTTTTCTATTAGCATTATTTTATGCATATACGTATGATTATTTAGGGATATAAAATTTACTTAAAATATGTATGTGTGAAACTAAGTTCCGAGAACTCAAGTGAAGTACCAAGTGAGCGCGAAGAGACATAGAGAGAGTGGATAGCCTCCATTTTGTTGTCAGTAAATTTATACATGTATAATTATGTAAATAGAATTGCTTGTGATATCTATATATACACATATATGTTAAATTGTAAAATGAAAATGTTACTGTTGTTTGTATAATATTGGGAAATGATTTGTATACTTTGGTCTGTCGTTAAATTATATTTTAATATACATGCATGTAAAGACCAAAACTTCAATTTATGTTTGTGAACATTGTTTGAATATGTTAAGGACAGGGAGGTCGAGTTTTGATTTACATGGATATTCTATTGATTTGAAAATAAATGTTTTATTGCACGTATGTTTTGGTGATGAGGCTGATAAGGCCGAATATGTTGTTATGGCTAGTAAGCCAGTTGTATGGCCTTTGCGCCTACTTATTTATTGTATATATAAGAAGGTAGCCTATAGGCAGACCTATGAGAGGCCGCACAAATGAGTGGGCCATAGTGAGGCCGTATAAGGGAGGATAAGTCATAGTAAGCCTACTCTATGTCGAGTATATATGTGTTGATATGGAGACCCTATGGAAAGTTTTGATGACTTTATAGGGATTTCATGGATTTGATGGATAACGAGGACAATTACTTTATCACCAAGTGACTACTCGGGCTAACATCAGTGAGACAAACTTGTTTTATAATTACATGTTTTATATGAAATAAATGACTTTACAATGCATAAGAAATGGTTTTCAGTTTATAAAGAATGTATTGCATATAGAATTTATGAATAACAGGCTCACTGATGGATTTCGACTTACCTCTTCCAAGGTAATGATCGGGAAAATAAGACCAGCCCGTTTTGGATGTTTTAATTAAGTGCAAACCAATATTTTGTTTTACAAATGGTTGTTGTTCATGAACATGTATATATGTATTTAAGCATATTAATATATGAAATTCCAATATCATGATTTAGAAATGTGTGTGTGTGTGTGTGTGTATGTATATATATCTATGTATGCATGTGTTTACTCACTGAGTATAGTTGTATACTCACTCCTCACAATTACAGGTAGCGATAGAGACCATATGGTGCTCTAAGTAGTTTTTTTCCTCTTTGACTCACATACAAGTCTAGGGTTCACTAGATATGTAAGTTAATGGATATGTATTTTCTTAGGAATATGTTAATTTCCTAGAGCATGTATTGGCAGGAATTGATTGAAACTTTAACATGGGCTCACGAATGCAAACCTTTGGCTAATTTGATTCGATGGAGAGATAAACCAATGGCTCTTTCCATTGTGCAAGCAAGATTGGTTGGATTAGCCCACTTCTCTGTAGTTTATATATTCACTTATGCAGCTTTTCTGATTTCCTCTACATCAAGCTAGTTTGGTTAATTCTTTATGTCTTGTATTTACATGATAATATCATTTCTTTCAATGGGGAAGGGTGTAGGCCTTCTTATATTTCTATAACTATATTTCTACATCTAGGATCCAACTTGTATCATTGATATGATAATCATAGGAACTAAACCATTATGGCAAGGAAAATTTTGATTCATAGGGAGAAGAAAAGACAAAAATTGGAACAAAAATATCATTTGATTCATCAATCTTCAAAAAAAGAAATAAACAAAGTTTCATCGTTGAGCGATAAATGGAAAATTCATGGAAAGTTACAATCTTTACCTCGTAATAGTGCACCTACAGGTCTTCATCGACATTCCTTTTCGACCAGAAGATTGAGAGCTAACTATCGGTATTTTGTACTATCTTAACACATACTTTGTGAAATGGTTCATGCATGTTTGCTGCCGAGGGCAACAAGATCAAGTTGGTAAGGATTATAATATCCCTTTATTTTTCTATTTATTTCTATGATCTATGATCATAGAGGGGCCCCTTTATCATTCTGAATAAATAGGCTATTCTATTTGTACAGATATGGAAGAGGGGCGCATTCAATCATTGTTTGTTGATTAGTTCCTAGTTCTTCTCTTTATCGTGAGGTAAAGCAGTGTGGTAGCTCGCAAGGCTTATAACCTTAAGGTCATGGGTTCAAATCTCATCTCCGCAACAATTTTTTTTTTTTTTTGAGAAAAAAATTAGGTTTGATTTTGTTAACTAGTATTTAATTAACACTTTTCTTTTTCTGTTGGGTTGGAAAGATAAAACCACTATACTATCACGGTCAAGGTCAACTATAAGGAATCTTTTATTCTCTTAAATATATTACTTTACCCTGGGTGGATAGTGGGAATTGAACCCGCGTCTTCTCCTTGGTAAAGAGAAATTTTACCATTCAACTATATCCACATTTTTTACTTGAAATGTCTAGATAATATTTATCCAGAGTTAGGATAGATACACTCTTCAAGGTGATTCTATCAAATTCCACCACCAAACCAACTAATTTAAATGAAAACCAAGTATACATTGAAATTTTCAATATTAATTGAAATGCATTATTGAATATTTTTCAATATTTTATTTCTATTTCAATTTGATTTCTATTTTTATTATAGAATATGTATATAGAATATAGATTTCTATTAAAATTAGATAATTCTATTATCTTTATTAACATTTTAGAATTTAGTTTATTAGAATTCTATAAAATAGATTATAATTGTCTAAATTCTAGAATTTTATATTATTTTTATTTAAAATAATCTAATTTTATTGTTCATTTGTTCATTTTTCATTCAAGTTCCAGAAGTTTGACCCCTCCCTCGAATTTTTTTGTTTGCTTTATTTTCATTTTGGAGACTTATAGTAAATTTTAATATGTCTCACCCGAAAAAAATTCATGGAAAGGGTCATTTCATTGTTGGATTTAGAACGAATGGATTCAAGAGATGAGAGAATTAAGAATACCCACTAGAAATACTAATCCAATCCATAATGATGTACCAGAAAATACAACATTTTTGTTACCGACCAACCACCCGAAGAAGCAAATACAATGGGTACACTGATCATTAAGATTGATGAAGTAGCAATTAATGCAAAAACAGCCAATTGGAAAGTCATAGTCATGTTTCTAATCCTTCAAGCTACCAATAAAAAAGAACTATACTATTTGATCCCTCTATCAACCAAAAAATTTGAATAGAATGGATCATAGGGGGATTTTACCATGAATCCATTGATAAGTTGGGAAGAGTTTAACCATAGATAATCTCTTAACCATCCCATTAAATAAGTGAAAAATTCATTAAACTGCGAAACATTACCCTGCCATAACGTGATGTGTTTCTAATGCTAATAAAAAGTAACCCATCTAATGGTATTTAACATACAGAAAACTGCCAAATAAAATGCTTCCCAAGCCGAAATATCACAAGTACCACCCGTCTCGAACCGTTACAAGGAAAACTATAACTGCAATTCTTTTTATCTGACATTAACTTGGAACCACGTGCATCTAAAGCACCCTTTACTAAGATCAATGTAGTTGTATGTAAACCAAAAGCAATAGCATGATAAACTAAGAAGTCTCCATTACTTATTGTTAAGAATAGAGAATTACTATTCTCATTAATAGTCAAAGCACCCATATGCTTCGACCCGCATTGAATGCCGGGCCATTCGTTGAAGATAAAAGTACATTTAATCCATATGAAGTTTTACCATGAGTAGATTGTATCCATTGGGCAAATATCAGTTCGATCAAGATTTGTTTCTCCAGAGTACCAAAAGCAAGGATGACATCATTATGAACATTAAGTCCCAAAATATAGAACCCTAGAAACAGGCTGGCCTAACTTATATGGGATATGATAGCTTCCTTATGGTCTAACATTCTTGCTAATACATTATCCTTATTCTGTTCTGAATTATAATCTTTAATAAAAAAGATAGCTCAATAAGCAAAAGCTCCTGTCATGATGAATCTTGTGATGTATTGGTGATGAGTATGTAACGCAGCTTAAGTAGTAAAATCTTGCACTATGAACGCATAAGCAGGTAAAGAGTATATGTGTTGAGCTACTAAGGAAGTAATAACCCTTAAAGAGGCTAGAGCAAGGCCTAATTGAAAATGAAGCGAATTATTGATTGTGTCATAAAGACCCTTATACTCATGCCTTAATCATCCTCTCAGAGGAATATGTGTTTCTAAAAGATCTTTTATACTATGCCTAATCCCAAAATTAGTTCTATACATATAATCAGCAACGAGAAAAATAAATGAAATAGCTAAATGATGATGAGCAATATCGGTCAACCATAAACTTTGCGTTTGTGGATGGAATCCCCCGAGAAGAGTTAGAATAGCAATTCCTGATCCTTGGGGGGTACCAAATAAATGACTACTTGAATCGAGGTTTTGAGCATAAAAATTCCATTAACCTGTAAAAAGTGAGCCTAACCCTTGGGGATGCGGCAATACATCTAGGAAATTATTCCATTGAACATATTCCCCCTTGGATCTAGGAATAGCGACATCTACTAAATGCCCTATCCAAGCCAAGGAACTTACTCCAAATAGTCCTGACAAATAATGATTGAGATGAGATTCGGCATTTTTGAACCACAAAATGCTTGGTTTCCATTTTTGTTGTAAGTGTAACCAACCCGCTATTAAGGATATGGCAGAAAGAAATAACAAAAAAAGAGCTCCAATATAAAGATCCTCATTAGTGTATAAACCGATTGTATACCACCACTGATAAACACTAGAATAAGCGATTTTCACTAGGCCAAGAGCACCTCCTCGAAAAAAGCTTCTACAGTCGGTTGACCAAAATTAGGATCCTAAATTGCATGAGCAATAGATCTTACATGTAAAGGGTCTTGTACCCATGCCTCAGAATTTCCTTGCCAAGCTACATGAAAGAGATTTTCATAAGTGCACAGAAAATTTATTTCTAATTACCCTATCAAAGTTGATGTACCAACTTTTCGGATCAATAACTATGATGTGGCATCCAACGATTAGAACTTGTGCTTGGAATTAGATCTGCTTGGAGAAAAAATGGATCAAGTAATGATAAAGGTCACGGCCTACCAACAAAGGGTGGTCGGTACTACAATAAGCACATTCGACACTGTACTTTCCAAGTTAGAGACTGGGTATTGAGATAGGTTACCTTGAACACCAAAGTGCTATGAAAAGGTATTTTCGAGGCTTATTGGAAATAACCGTACAAAGTCATTTAGATTCTGAAAATTGAAGTCTACAAGTTAGAATCCTCTTATGGAAGTAGGGTTAATAAACCATGGAATGTCGAACGATTGAAGTTGTATTACCTTTAAATTTATCAAAGATTTGTAAAATCTTTTCTGCCTTAGAAAATAAATAAAGTGCTATTTTTCACCATAGGCTTTTGACAACAAAAGATATAGATGACCCCCAAGCTAAGGGGCAAAGAAACACAAAGTTTGGGATAATATCACTTAGAATTTGAAAAAGTCTAAAACTCAATCTCAAGGCAAAGTGGTCCCCAAAAATCTGTCTTAATTATATTGGGATAATATTATCCATAGCTCGAATAAACCTTGAACACGACATCAGATCGCACAAGAGCAAGAGTGGTTCTCTTATGATTAATTCTCATGCATCTTAAGGTAATATTATCCAAAAACTCAAATATTGGTGATATGGTTTTCAGATGTATACCTCTCATTCATCTCTAGAATAATATGATTTATAGCTCGAATAAGCCCTGAACACGACTTTAGGACCTACAAAAGCAAGAATGATTTCTAGATGGTTAAGTTCTCAATTCATCTCGAGGTAATGCTATCCATAGTTCGAATAAACCCTGAGGCCAACCTCAGGATGTATAAGAGCAAAGTGGTTCCTAGATGACAAAGTTCTCCATTCACCTTAGCGTAATATTATCCACAAGCTCGAATAAGCCCTGAGGCTAACCTCTGACGTATAAGAGCAAAATGGTTCTTGAGTAATTAAAGTTCCCCAATCATCATATAGTATTATTATCCCTAGCTCGAATAAGCTCTAAGCGTAGTCTTGGAATGTATAAGAGCTAAAAGGGTTCCTACATTATCACTTCCTATATTTATAAGGGTAGAATGGTTATTTGACAACTATAGTCAACCTTCGTTTGAGAGCAATAATATCCAAGACCTGATTAAGTCCTGAGTACAAAGCCATGATGTAAAAAGTCAAAGGGTTTCTAGATAAGTATAATCAACGAATTCAAGCCAGGGTAATAATATCCAAAATTCGTTAAAATTATAAAGTTAAGTCAAGACCAGGATAGTTCCTACTTAAAGATATTCTCTCTGAGATGTAAAGGTTAGAAGATTGATATTAAAGACAAGTTTTGTGTTATCAATTCAACTCAGTTCAGGTTAGATTACTCTTTGAAGCATTCCCATTTCTAACAACAGTTAAGTACTACTAATCAAACTAAGTACCAAGTATGAAAAAGTTAGGAAACAAAGCAACAAAAGCATTCATACAAATCAGAAAGTGTTAAAGTCATAATGTATTCAAAGTTCATTACATTATTTCTGTATTCCAAAAAAAAGACTAAGTGTTCTTCATTGATTCAGGTTAGCTGAATGGCTGGTCGAATCGGTAGTAGTCATCTCACCAGGTGTAGCAGCGGTTGGCTCAACGAAAAGGACTTTAGTCGGCTCGAGAGAAGTGGTTGCGGTCTACTTAGGGGAAGGCACATCAACGGGTTCGATAGAGGGAACAATAGCTGTCTTCAGATTGAGATGACCATCCCTTTCAGGTATGAGATCAGCCGAAAAGTCTTCATTAGGGTAGGGAAGCTCAAGTCCCAAAGCTTCATATAGCTAGTTCAGGTTCAGATCTGGATATTGACCTTGGAACATTTTGCAAGTCAGGTCAATTCCTTTGTTGAC
>JAXCLQ010000252.1:0-10171 GCA_035584115.1 Cedrela odorata
ATAATAATTCAAGAGGCTTCGTAGATCTTTGGTTTCTTCAATACGATTTGCCATGATCATCTCAATCATGGATTCTCCGAAATCTTCTCTTGGATCACAAGAGCATTTTTCCATGGCTCTTGTGATCCAAAAATATATGCATGTCTTGTGTTACCCACTTATGCATAACTTGATCCACTTATTAATCAGGAGCTTCTTGATTCTTTAATTTCAGTTGATTAGATGCAGTGCATGAAGCAATTCAGAGTAAAATGCAAGCACTAATATTGTCTAATACTTCTGGGTATCCGATTATGGAGAAAATCCAATAAAGAATCACCATGGCTGGATTGAATCTCTTTTATGCATTCCTCTATGCAAATTTGTTGAGCAAACACAATTGCACAATGCTAATATCATGATTTTATTTTAAAAGTAAACCCAAACAGTTACAAATTCTAAATGGTAATTGAAGTACAGAGTGTACCTCAACTTCTCTCCAAGTCGTTTGTAACAATCCTTTAGTTTTTTGTTGCTCGTTTTAATTATTTTTTCTTACATTGTTTTTTTTTTTTTAATTTATACATTACATTTATAAAATTCAGTAAATATAATGAATAATTTATAATTTTGTAATACATTATATCAGAATCTGGCTCATTTTAAATTAGACTCCACTCTAATCCATTGGCCCATTTGTGATGCTATTACTTTTACAATTTGGGCCGAGATTTTTACCATAAACACCCAAACTACACACTCTTTACAACCTTTCCAGACCCAAAACCCAAATGCATGCCAGCATCTGGGTGATAAAATGCGGATATACTTCAGCGTGCGTTCGACATGACTCGCCCACCAATGTAAAACAGAAGAAAATATGTTTATTCGTAAATGCATAAAATTAAAAATTAAAAAGTTAACTGTTAGTATGATGGATTGTGACTTGGATATGCAACAAAAAAACAGCTGACACAGATGAGTTTCTTCTTGAAATGCAAGGTACTAATATTCTTGCTGACACAGCTTGCTCAGGCCACACACAGCTGAGTTTCTTCTTGAAATGCAAGGCTTGTCTAACTGAATGAAACAGTAATAAAATAAGTTCATATTCATTGTCTTCTTCAACTATTCCAATATGAAATATAATAAACCAATAAAAACTGTTCACATCCTTCAACCAACATAAATCTCTCAATTGGAATGCAAATAGGTCTTCTATTCGGCTAATGGACGATGGATAGGGAATAGAAAGCGGACTAGATTAAAAAAAAAATTTCTGATCGCCTTGGAAATTTTCATCAAAGTATCCATAAATGCAACGCTGCGTCAGTGCCAGTATGCCCACCAGAAAGAGGGCAGCGGTGTAAATGAGAGTCGAAGTCCACCGCCGTGGTTCCAAACGGATAACGAGCAAAATCATCGCCGTGAACGCCAGTATATTATCTTATTAACTTATTATTATCAGTAATGTTATCTCTAGTAGACTCCTGAGTTTCACTAGTTTTTCTATTATTATCAGTAATATTGTCCACGTCGTCGTTACGATCATTAGGAACTGGAAGACCAGTAAAAATTATCATAAGTTAAATTAAATTAAATTTTAAATAAAACATAATTGTAATAAAAAAAAAATTGGTTTTTGAATCATTGTTTTCTCTACAGCTCTCTATATCTGTAGAAGACATCTGAGTTTCACTAGTGTTTCTATTATTATCAGTAATGTTATCTCTGGAAGACACCTGAGTTTTGCTAGCTTTTCTATTATTATCAGTAATGTTGTCCACGTCCTCGTTACTATCCTTAGAAATTGGAAGACCTGTAAAAATAATCAGAAGTTAAATTAAACATTAAAGTAACAAAATCCGGATCTCTAAGTTTTTATCTTTTTAAACATTAGAGTAAAATTGATGTCCTTGAATGGCAACGTGGAGAATGAATCTGTAAGAGGATCATTTTCAGTAATTTAAAGCAAATGTTTAAGTGGTTGCTTGGTTCTGCTGTACACTGCTATATGAAAAGCAGTGTCCTGGACGACCGTCAGAGGAAATGTCAAACTAGTACGATTTTCTTCAGTCTGGTACTTCTTTTCAGCTACCCAGTTTTCATTCAGTATTGCTTCTACATAAGATTTCTTCATTGCTGAAATTCGCTTCGTCATCTCCGTGTGTATTTGCAACTTTATTAATTAGCGAGAAAATTAATAATGAAATATTACAAGAACCATTGGTGCCAACTTCCAAGTCTTATTATGTATATTGAGAAGAAGCGACAAATGGTATCTATTCTTTGCTTAATTAGTGTATAAACTTCATCTATTTAGAGTTAGGTGATTCCAGATGTATTGGTGCATCACTCTTGAAACTCAATGTCAATGATTTCAGTGTTCCTGTTAAAGGATTAAGAATCTTTACGACTCTTAAATTTGGTTTATTTTTTAACGAAAAGACTAAACATACCTCCTTTTTTCTTTTTTATATAAAGTGCATATATTGATTTATTACAACCATAAAAAAAAAAAAAAAATGGAGTCTCAAATACTGTCCTATGTATTTAAGTTTTTCAATGTGCTCATCCGATTTTTTTTTAATACAAATTTGTTGCAAATCAACACTGTTTTGCTGGAAATCAACATTATTTTGCACTAAATAAAAGTTAATTTGTGTAATTTCTTATTTCAAATATAGCATAAATTGGCAAGAGAGAAATTATGGATATTCAAGTTATAAAACGTTAGAATATTTTATGGACGTAATAAGAACAAGAGTCGACTGGATCCCTAACACTGTCTTATATCTCCCACAAAATATTATCTTAGTTAACAAACATTTGGTTAACAAATATTATAGATAATATTGTTAGAAGATGCAGAAGTTGTGCAAGAAGATAGAATCTCTGTCGATATGGCTCATGCTATTGACCTGGAAGACAACTCAACAGCACAGGACAAGTTAGCATGAATGACGATAGGAAACAAGCTGAGAACCCATGTAAGAATATCAGCCATAACGGTATTTGCAGAGATTATCCTTGACGTCAATGTCTTTCATATTCCTTGTGACAAAATCAGATCCTAAGGTTAAGAATGATACAAGTTTCATACAGGTGTAGGGAGTGGATTCAGTTCTAGTTTCTTGCTCTCCAATCTAGCTATTAATATATATATATATATATATTAACCTTTTTGTAATATGATCAAGAGGAGAATCATTTTTTAAGTAAAATACAGATTGCATTCATCTTCTTCGTTTTCTAACTTGGTATTAGAGCTATAAAACATGGTAAGCAGCCATGGAAGCTCAACACAAAGCACCACTGTCACTCAAAACACAAACAAATGGTACCTTCATCTTCAATACACCCAAAAAACTCACTAACACAAACTATCTACTGTGGAAATCACAGGTTCTGTCGAGCATCAAAGCCAATGGCTTGAAGGGCTTCATTGATGGAAGCAAAGAAATTTTCAGGCGCATGAATGTCACGATAGATGATCTACAAAATATCATAACCACAGAAAACCAAGAATTTCAGACATGGTTAAAACAAGACCAGATGTTAATGGGATGGCTACTGTCCTCAATGACTGAGAGTATCTTTGCATCCACCATACAATGTGACTCTTCAAGAAAAGTGTGGACTACATTAGGAAAACTCTTCTTAGCTCAAACCACTGCAAGAGCTATGCAAATCAAGTCGCAAATTCAAAATACCAGAAAGGATTCTCTGTCCATGAACGACTACTATCACAAGATGAAGAGCTTAATTAATAGTTTGAAAGCTTCTGGAACAAAGGTAACAGATGATGAGTTGATCTTACATTTGATGAAAGGGCTAGGATCAGAGTATGACCCAGTGGTTGTTAACATTACTTCAAGAGCAGAGAAACTACATCTACAGGATGAGTATGCAATGCTCCTTAGCTTTGAAAATAGAGTTGAGAAGAATCTTGCATTCGGTAACATAAATCTGCAACCTAATCCATCAGCTAACTTTGCACAATTGATGGATATCAAAGAAGAAGTTGGAATGCAAACAATAGACTAAAAACACAAAACCCCACCAACATTAGCTTCAATTCCTTTGAAGGAAATCAAGCATTGCAAGGCTCGCAAGGCAAAGGAAAACCTAGAAACAAGGCAAACAAGCCAACATGTCAGATCTGTAATAAGATTGGGCATGTTGCTTCTAGCTGCTAGCATAGGTTCAATCTTGACTATACACCTCAACCAGGAACAAGACCTGAACAGAAAGGTGTATATGTAGCATGCTCAGAAAATCCTGTTGATCCCGCTTGGTTCCTTGACAATGGTGCATCTAATCACATTACCAATGACATCTCTAACATGAATCATTCTGAAGAATACAAAGGGCCTGAACAGCTAGCTGTAGGTAATGGTGCAAAACTCAGCATTATGCACATTGGACATACAACATTTCACTCAAATTACACACACTTAGACACACCAATTCACTTGAAAAACATTTTGAATATTCCTGAAATAACAAAGAACCTTATCAGCATTTCAAAACTAACTCATGATAATAATGTCATGGTAATTTTCTGTGGTGATGTTTGCTTGGTTAAAGACAAAGAGCAAAGGAGAACAATGCTGAAAGGAGTGGCTAATAGGAGGCTTTACAAACTGGACTATCCATTTTTTTTAAGCTTCAAGAAATAAAGTAGAGTCTAAATTGAGTAATTTTAGTTTAAGAAAACCTGAGTCTATGCTTTTTTTACTGTTAACAAATACCAATTCTGAAAACAATGATCTAAAGGCTGAAAACTCTTTGAACCTTTGGCACAAAAGACTTGGACATCCATATGTAACAGCCCTTATACAAACATTAGTCAATTGTAAAGTGTCAATTATCAATGGAAAGTTTATGCCTGATTTCTGCAGTGCCTGTCAGTTAGGAAAACTGCATCGAATTGTTTTCAAAAATAATGAAAAGAGAGCCATAAAACCACTTGAACTCATCCACTCAGATGTCTGGGGGCCAGTACCACTGATCTCTAATCAATGATATAGATACTATATCATATTCATTGATCACTTTAGCAACTTCTCTTAGCTCTTTCCACTCATTAGAAAATCAGAATCCTTTAACATTTTCATCACATTTAAAACACAAATTGAGAAATACTTTGACAAGAAAATAAAGTCAATCCAACGTGACATGGGTGAAGAGTTTAGAGCTTTTGAAAAATTCCTCAAAGTAGAAGGAATTCACTTAAGGTACTCATGTCCACATACACATAACCAAAATGGAAAGGCTGAGAGAAAGCACATACATGTTGTAGAAACTGGCCTAGCTCTGATTGCACAAGTTAACCTACCATTAAGGTTTTGATGAGAGTCCTTTAGTGCAGCAGCCCATCTCATCAATAGAACCTCTACTTTAATCCTAAAAAACCAGACATTATATGAAAGACTCTATGAAACCAATCCTAAACTGTCTCTAATTAAAGTTTTCAAGTGTGAATATTTCCCTTTCCTCAGACCTTATAATAGACACAAGATAGAATTCCACACTTCTAAATGTGTATATTTAGGAATGAGTGCATATCACAAAGGCTACCTTTGCCTTCATCACACTGGAAGAGTCTATGTGTCTAGCACAGTCAAATTCAATGAGCTATCATTCCCCTTTGAAAATGATCCACTCTTCAAAAACATAAAGTCTAATGTGATCAAAGACAACAATCCCATGTTGAGTCAGTTCTTATTTCCCACCTGTGTCTCCAAATTTCATCTCCCACCTGAAATAGAATGTTAAGAAGCCCCTATCACCACAACTCCAACAGGTTCATCTTCAGACTTAGGTACTGCCACTCACTCATCATCTATACAACATCTGTATAACTTAAATACCACTGAAAATATGCTCAATTGAACCCATAAACAGAACCAAGAACAATTATCAGAACCTTCTCACTCTCAGAACATAAACATCTCAACTCACCCCATGATAACAAGAGCTAAAGCAAGAATATTCAAGCCCAAAGCCATCCTGACCTCTGATAGCACAACCATCCCAACAAATACAAAACAAGCCTTAAAGGACCCTAAGTGGAAACAAGCCATGTAAGAAGAATACAATGCATTGATAAAAAATGAGACTTGGATCTTGGTGCCCTTCAATCAGAATCAGAAGTTAGTTGGCAACAAATGGGTTTACAAAATTAAATAAAACATAGATGGGAGTGTATCAAAGTTGAAAGCCATATTAGTTGCCAAAGGTTTTCATCAAACTCCTGGCATTGATTTCTATGAGACTTACAGCCCAGTTGTCAAAACAACAACAATCATAATTGTGCTTAACTTAGCCACTGCTTTAGCTGAACACTTAGACAACTGGATGTAAATAATGCTTTTATGAATGGAGAGCTATCCAAGACAGTTTACATAAGTCAACCAGAGGGAATGGAAAATAAAACTAAGCCTAACCATATGTGTAAGCTGAAGAAAGCCTTCTATAGACTCAAACAAGCTCCCCGAGCTTGGTTTGATAAATTGAGAACAGAGCTAGTGTCTTAGGAGTTTATGAGCTCAAAATCATATAACTCTTTATTCTTCAAGAGTGAAGATGAAGGCATTACAATTATGTTAGTGTATGTGGACGACATAGTTATGACTGGAAACAATGACAAACTAGTTGAAGATTTGATTCAGAAACTCAGCAGTTGCTTCTCTTTCAAAGATATGGATGATCTGCACTACTTTTTGGGAATAAAAGTCAAGAGAACAAGCAGCTCACTTTACATTTCATAGTCAAAATACATCCATGACCTACTGAAGAAAGTAAACTTGAAGGCTTGCAAAAGAGTAAACACACCTATATGTGTAGGAGTTAAACTAAGCAAGGACAATGGTTCACCATTTACAAATCAAGGTTTATATAGAAGTGTTGTTGGATGTTTGCAGTATGCTACATTAACAAAACCAGACCTCTTCTTTGCAATGAACAAATTAAGCCAATTCATTGCAAATCTCATGCAAGCACACTGGCTTACTTGAAAAGAAACATCAGAGTATGGATTGAAGTTTCAAAAATTAAGCAATACTGATATAGAGAGTTTTACAGATGCAGATTGGGGATGCGACATGGACAATAGAAGATCAATAAGTGGCTACTGCGTATTTGTTAGTGGAAACTTAGTATCATGGAGCTCAAAGAAACAAGGAGTTGTTGCAAGGTCCAGCACAAAATCAGAATACAAAGCAGTAGCTCTTGTCTGTGCAAAAATTACGTAGATCTCATCAGTAATGAAAAGACTGGGCATCATACAAAATAAGACACCAGTAATATTGTGCAACAACCAGAGTGCAATAGCAATGGCTCAAAACCCTGTCTTTCATGCCAGGACTAAGCATATTGAAATCAAACTCCACTTTGTTAGAGATAAGGTGAGCTCAAGGGAGATTGAAATCAGGTACGTGCCATTAGAAAATTAGATTACAAATTGCTTAACCAAAGCTCTGCCTTGTAGCAAGTTTAACTTCTTTAAAGACAAGCTTAGAGTTCTCGGAAGAATTCTAAGCTTGAAGAACTCTAAGCTTGAAAGAGGATGTTGAAGAAGCAGAAGCTGTGCAAGAAGACAGAATCTCTGTCCATGTGGCTCATGCTATTGACCTGGAAGAAAACTCAATAGCAAAGGACAACTCAGCATGAATGATGACAAGAAACAAGCTGAGAACCCGTGTGAGAATATTGGCCATAACGGTCTTTGCAGAGAATATCATTGACGTCAATGTCCTTCATATTCCTTGTAACAAAATCAGATCCTAAGGCTAAGAATGATACAAGTTTCATACAGGTGTTGGGAGTGGATTCAGTTCTAGTTTATTGCTCTCCAATCTAGCTATTGTATATATATGTTAACCTTCTTGTAATATGATCAAGAGGAGAATCATTTTTTAAATAAAATACAAATTGCATTCATCTTCTTCGTTTTCTAACTAATATTATTACAAAATATTGCCTTAGTTAACAAACGGTCTATGAAAGTGACTTAAAATATAGAAAATAAAAATAAAAAATAAACTACTTTTGAGGAGCGAGTTAAGGATCTCAAATCAACACATCTTTTTCTTACAATTTATGGACTTAATTCCAGAGAAGAGTCTCCTGATCAACTTGAACAAATTGTTCAAAGTCTCTGTAAATGCAACATGGAAAGGGAACTGCAGCATAGCCATCAAGGTTGCCGGAGCAAATGCAACAGTGTAAGTAATAGCCATGGTCCACCGCCGGTGGTCCAACCGAATGATGAGGAAAAGTGTTGCTACGAATGCAAGCATTGCCGTTACCACTGACAGGAATAGTAAGGCCAATCCAAGCTCCAGTTTTCGAGGGAGCGAGTGATGAAAATCTCGGAGCTCAAAAGTTGATGTCATCACAGAGAGGAACACAACAACTGTGGTCAAGGAGCTCCCCAAGGAGACGACGTCTATAACAGTGAAAAACAAGAACAAAGGAGAGTTGAGGAAATTTGGAAGACCTTGCTCATTGGAACCTCCAGGTAGAGTGTAAATGGCTGTGAACACGACAGTGGCGATCAGAATAGCGACCGCAGAACATGCCTGAGCGGTCTCTTTTGTCCACCTCTGTGCGTCCCTGAGTTGTTCTTGGTGCTGTTCTTCGAAGAGCTCTTTGGCAGTTTTATTGTATTTGAATCGTGGCGCATTTCCAAATGGGGAGGCATTATTTCCTTCACTCGCTGCATATTTAGGCACACACGTGTATGATTTATAAACATTTTACATCATCAATTACACAATTCACACATCCATTATCATCTTAATTTTCACATTTTTCCATCATCATTTACTGCCCTAAGCTAAAATACACACTGTTCACATTATACATCTTTATTATGTCTTATACAGACACCATTTCCATATTCCTTCACACGCCAAACCAACCAACACACAATCTAAGTTCTTTAAACACAATCTTAAACACAAATACTTACCTTTTAATTGCTGGAAAACCAAGTTTCTTCTTCCTTTTTTTATTCTCCTCTCCTTCCTCTCCCTTTTATCTTTCACGGCTTCCACACTTGGCTTCCTTCTCCATAGTTCTTCCTTCTCCCTTTTCAGTTTTTCTTCTCTCTTCTTGTTTCCTCCTCCTTCTCTTTCTCCTTGCTTTCACTTAATTCTCCCTTCCTCTCCCATCCGGCCAAAACCCATTTGTGTAGAAAATTCCTTTTTCTCGTCACTCTCTCTCTCTCTCTCTCTCCACCAACCAAGTGTTCTTCTTCCTTGATCAACTAAGCTCCCATTTTTAGCTTATTCTCCGCTCTTTTCGACCAAAGCACCCATCTTCCCTCTCGGTTTTTGCTTAACTCTTGGCCTTTCTCTCCTTTGTTTCTCACGGGTTTCTCTTCTCTTTGTTTTCTCTTTCTCTTTTCCAATTTTGTTAAATCAACGGTGAAACAAATGAATAGAGAATTAAAAGAAACATGGTTGTTGGATCACATGGTTTGGGGCTTTATTATTTTAGTTTTTGGGCATGAATACTTATGTCTTAATTTGGGGCTTCCTTAGTATTATATGGACATTGCACTATTTGAACTATTTATATTACTATAAGCTTATATATCCATTATCATGAATTTGTATTTTTTTTTAATCAACAGTATAAAAATTTTATTCATTTTATTCATTTTATTGTAATAATAAGACCATTACCGAAAATTACGATCATAACAATTTATATTTTTTATTTGTAGCTTTCAAGTATACCCCGCAATCAACTTATTCCCGTTAAAGATGAATAAGAAGATTTCAGGTATTGTGAGTAGCCTACTCGAACGAGAAAGGACAAAGAAGCAATGCGGTGAGCTGGAATTCCTTTGGTGCACAAAGTGGAGATTATCTTATCAGAATTTTTGGACTATAACAGAAAGTGATTTAACGATCTCTATGTTTTCAGTACATGTACAGGTGGCTAAAAATTATTCATTTAGCTTTCTTATTTTCCAATCCACACTTTGTATGTATGCAATCTGTATTTTTTTATTATGATGTGGTGAATGAAACAGTAATAAAATAAGTTCATATTCATTGTCGTCTTCAACTATTCTAAGATGAAAAATAATAAACCAAAAAAACAGTACACATCCTTCAACCAACATAAATCTCTCAATTGGAATGCAAATAGGTCTTCTTCTGGGGGAATGGAC
>JAXCLQ010000253.1:0-10170 GCA_035584115.1 Cedrela odorata
ACTTTATTTTAATTCACTCACTGGGTCTTAGGACTCACCCCCTCCACCCCCCCCCCCCCTCCCCACCTTTCAGTGTGCAGGAATAACAAGTAGTTGGAAAGAAAAAGGGAGATTTTGGGATAGTGGAGACACAGGCGGAGAACAATGGATACTCACTGCAGTCATTAGGGCATATGAGTCTATCATGCATCCGAGAGTTACATATGGGTCAGACATGAGCGTGTTTGAAATATATATATATATATATATATATAAGTTGCATCATTTATTTCATTGTACCAAAATTTTGTAATACATTGAATATCATTTTGTATAATATTATTGGATTTACTACACTAAATGATTGATGCATTATAATTAACAATCTTTTTTTATTTAAAAATTAAATGTACACATTCATACATGTAGAGAAAGTGAGGCTTAGGGTAACGGTGGAGTCCATTACCTGCCAGTAGCATTTTCGAGTTGGGGGTATTACAAGAAATGCATGTGGTGTGTGGTTTGAAGTTCTATGGTAGTATATGTTTGTTTAGTGCTTAATAAATATTAAAGCGTGAGTTTTGAACTGTTTAAAATGTGTAAATGTTGTGAATGTTTTATGCATAGGTGTGTGAACATGATTGATGTCAAAAGAAGTAGAATTTAGTGTAGAGTTTTGTGTAATAATGTTGAAAATATTGATTTTGAGTAGAAATGATATAAAGGAACCAAATTGTAGTTGCAATGGTGGAGTTAGAGTGATGTTTAGGTGGTGGAAAATATGGTAATAAAAGTGTATTTATAGGTAATTGTTGTGACTAAATGGGGATGGAACATTGGGTAGTGAGTGAAGCATAAAAAGGGTTGTAAAAGTGTAATTGAAAAACTGTTGACAGATTTGGATATGAGTGGTGTGGCAAAAACGGCCGCTAAACTAAATGAAATGTGAGCGGCCATAGTGCGCCCCTATATGGATGTTTTGAGGACGAAAAAAATGAAGGAATTAGTGGTGATAGGTCATACATTTAATGGCCAAAAGGTGTCAAAACAATATGGCCAAAATAGGGCCATGATGATTGTTGAAAATTCTAAGTAGGCCTCGGAAAAAATGAAATATGGGAGAGTTTCTGATATTAGATTGAGGCACCATAAATTTCTATGAAAACTAGACATCTAGGAGTACAACATATCCAAAATTTAGCTTAGTTTGCAAAGAAATGAGATTGGAGTAAAATTTTGAAAATGATAGGCTTGTAGATGACGTACCTTGTTTTAGTGCGTCCTATATCAAAAACTTGGTGTAACTTCGTTAATCGGAGTCAAAATCTAAATCCGTAAAGTGCAGTGAAAACTAGACTCATAATAGGGTGTGTCGCCAAAAATTTAGGTCAAAATACATTGCTGATTTTGAATGGCATGCATTTGTCGGAAACGTAAAATGTAAAATGTTGAATAAAATAGGTTTTAGAACAAAGTTAGATAATGACTTTGGTAAACATTTAGATGTGAATACAATAGACAATCAAAACTACATTGAGGTTTTCTTAAGTGGCAAATCCAAGTATAATATGTATATTTATTTATTAGATAAATATATTATATTAAATCTTAACGAGAAATCGTTTAATTATATGTTAACCACCAGAATAGTTGATGTTAATACCTTGAATCGGGTAGAATAAATCATAACCGACTACAAGAATTCGGGAGAGAGATCAAGTTAAGTGGAAGGATCATTAATGGTGGTTACCCTTTCGTTGTGATAAGTAAATCATGTATGTATTTTTACTATTAAAATAATATGATATCTGATCATTTGTTTGAAAGTAAAATAAAAGTTGTGGATTTTGAATGTTTTATAGACTGATATCAAAATCAGAAAATGATTGTTGAAAATGATGTCGATGTGTGAATGTTTTTGAATGAAAATGATTTTATGGCTCTAGTCGTTAGTTAATTTTTATTCTTACTTGGCCGGATCTCATGTTAAAGTGGGACTTGTGAGCTATTCAAAATTTTGTTTAACGCGCAATGCGCATTTCTGTTTAATGTGCAATGCACGTTTTATTATAACTGATATGAAAATGTCCGCTTTAAGCGAAACAAGTGATCACATTTTGAATCAGGTCACTATAGGTGAGATGACACTAACTGATTGAACCATTTTGTACATGTTTAAAATATGAATGAATTCCTATGTTAACTGATAGTTTGAAAATTCATTGATCCATTTATGCAAATATGATTGCTTTGAAAAAAAAGAAAATATGAAAGGTTTGAAAATGTATTGATCTATTTGAGTATTTATGTTCTACATCACATCGACATATGAAAAACTTGCATGGTTTACTTACTGAGATTTTATTTCACCCTTTATTGTAAAAATTTTATTTTTCAGAGAATAATATTTATGATGAAAGAAATGAGGCGTACACAGGTCGTTAGGCGTAAAAGAAATTTTATTGATTATAGTGTTGTAGGATTGTTAGGTTATTAGAAAGAAAGAGGAAGGATTCAGTACAGATAAGACACAGATAGAGGACAAGGAGTGCGTACTGCAATCATTCAGACACATGAGTCGTCATACATCCGAGAGTCATGTATGGTTTAGGTTTTAGCATATTGAAAAAAAAATTTATATAATTTGCATCATTTATTTTATTATATAAATTTTTGTAATACATTGAAAAGTTTTTATATATCATTACCCGATTTACTGCATTAAGTGATTTATGCATTTATGATTTAACAATGTTTGTTGAATTAAAAACCAAATACACATTCATACATGTAGAGAGGATGAGGCTTAGGGTGACGGTGGAGTTCGTTATCTGTCGGTAACATCTCCGGGTATGGGGTGTAACATATAGAATAACAATTAAAACAAAATTTAAGGATTTAATCAAGTTTGCAAAGACATGTATATCAATATTAAATCCAAGTAATGATTCTTATATTCATGTCTTGACTTAACAAAATAAACCATTTATACACTAGTCACAATATCTTTAAATAACAGGTTCAATATCATGTTAATTATAAACTCTATAAAGCAATAACCAAAGCAATTTAGAAAATCTAATTATGATTTCAAGCACATGCATTCCCAATCTTAAATTCAAATAACAATTTTCTATACACAATTTTAAATTAGCAAAATAAATTTATATATATCAATGAACAATCTTAACATCCATCCTCAAATGACACGGCCCAAAATCACAGTTCATAGGTTCATAACAACCCAACACATCCATAACCCTTTTTGAAAAATAATTAATCACAACTTATGGGTTCACTATGACCCAACACGTCCACATCTTTCTTATCATTTCATATTCATAATTCCAACATCTAACAAATCATTACTTTTGTGTTCAAATCAAACAACTTAACCTAAATCATCAAAACACTTATATTTTAAACATAGGAAACATTCACATCATTCTTGAAAGCAATTTTTAAACCATAACTATCTTAACTCCTCATGAAACCATGCTAAAGCAAGTTGGGAAAATTTAATCGATTGTTCATCATCCATAATTCAAATATTTATTTCAAATACCTGTACAAAAAAGTAAATATCCAGTCATCTACGCGTCTCAAAGATTCGCTATAGGCTATACGCGGTAGCCACAGAAATATCACATGTGTATATAATATATCATATAGATATATATACCTTGTTGACTCAATTCCAAATCACCATTCTATCAAATTTCTAACAAGCATATAAATAAATAAATATCAATGCCCCAAGGGCTATTTCTGTAGCACCCCATACCCGGAGATGTTACTAGTAATGAATTCCACCGTCACCCTAAGCCTCTTTCTGTCCTACCTGAATGTATGTACAAAATATAAATCCACGACGACTTCATTAGACACAATACATACTTCACATACGGGCAATAAACCTAAATTATGAAATAAATAAAATTTCCAATGCATTACAACATCTTATAATTCAAAGTACAAAAATACATGACTCTTGATGCATGATGCCATATGCATGACGAACTCATAGACTCTAGTGACTGCAGTGTATACCACTTGTCCCTTGTTTGTGCCTCAGCCGCAACGAATCATTTTTCTTTTCTTTCTAATACCTCTACTTCTTTGTCCATCCTGCAGCACTGAAAGGTGGGGGAGAAGGGGGGGTGAGTCTTAAGGACCTAGTGAGTGGATATGAGTAAAATAGAAAATATGAATAAGGAGTAAAGTACAAGTTTTTAAATACAATATACCACATTAAATTAAAAATATTCACTTTAATCAATGAAGCATAATAAAATAATTTTCATGTATAAAAAATCAATCTATGGATGTTCAAATAATAGTATTTGGGCTTGTTAGGAGATTATCCCCTCAGATGTTCACCAGTGCGTTGCTGGCAAACACCTCGAGACTCGCTAACAAGTTATTTTATATCAGTACATAAAATTATTTAGCCTACTTATTAGCGTTAGCCTAGACAAGTAGATACAGTGCCAAACATCGACTTATCTAGCCGTAGACTCTCTTTTACCTCTTTTAAGATGATAATAGTGAAAATGGTAACCTCTCCCTTATCCCTTTCCCGGTTAGGTAAGAATAGAAATGGTAACATCTCCCTTATCCCTTTTTTGAGTAAGGGTGGAATCTGTGCACAGACGCGCTCAAACCGAGCACTTGCACCCTTTAGAGAAGAATCAAATCTGCTTTCTTTGTTGAAATTGGAGTATGGGCATGGACCAATCATGGGTAAATTTTGACAAGATTCAAGGACGAATCCTTTTGAGGAGAAGAGGAATGATGGAATCCAAGATGCTCCAGAAGTTGATCAAATATTTAACAAAGAGTTCTACATCATAGAAGATAGGCTTGTGAGATGAAGAACCAACCTTGGTGCATGTTCTACAAGTTATTGAAGCCCAAGTCCAAGAGTGAAGACATAAAGGCATATGCGGCTACATTGTATTTTACATGTGGGCTTGATGTAATTTTATTTAATTATTTTAGTCTATATTATTGTTATATTAATGGACTGGAACAATTAATTAAATAGCTTGTAGTTATTTTTATTATTTGTTTTAGGGTTTCCTAGTGTTTAAAGGAAACAAGAGTTTTAGATTTTAGGAATTCTAGTTCAAATAGGACAGGCATTCTTAATAGTGGAGTTCTAGTTTAACTATGATATATTAGTGAAATTCTAGTTCAACTAGGATATGCATTCCTATTAGTTTAAGGGTGGTATTAGGTTTTTAGTATTTAAACAACTTTAGAATGTTATTTTACAACAACTCTCGATAAATAAAATTTTGGAACTATGAGAGAATTTGTGAGTAATTCTTGAGTTTTTACATGAACTTAGAATTATCAAAGGCTTTGCAAGTTTTTGTGGGATTATATCTTTGCAACCTAGGTTCTTGAGACGAGTTCCTCAACGAGTTTAGAGTTCATAATCTGATCATATTGGATTTTCGAGTTTGGATTCACTTGTTCGTGGGTTTTTAGGCTATTCTGTTTACGGGTTTACATCATTACCAAGTTAGCATAGTGCGAGTTTAAAATCACTCATTGTGCAAAAATGTTATTTAGGAGTTGCTAACTTAAGTAATCGGATCCAAAATCCGAATTCGTAAAGTACGGTAGAGTGTTCATGCATTCATTTATTTATTCATCCAAGGACAAACATGAAACCTAATCTAAGTCGGGTATTGTAGATCGCTGATCGGAGTGTCGCCGATGCGTTTTGGTATGAAATAGTAAAATTTCAACAGGTGAGTGGACTAATCCTACTTTATAATGATTTCAAACTTACATTACTTGGTTTTAGAAAACCCTTAGAACTAATAAAAGTGCTGAGATATATTTATGTTGAATTGAGTTTAAATCTTGGCAAAAAATCGGACAAATGACGATTTTTCGGTAGGTTGAGTTTGGATAAGACTATTGGGAGTGCTTAGTACTCTAATTTATGGTTGTTTATGAAGATGTTAAAGTGTGTAAAATTATGGAAATGGCCCTTAGGGCGTTGATATTTAGTTGCTCGGTTTATGTACAAAACATGATAATGGTGATGTGGAATTGAAACGACAATATATATATATATATATACATATGTGTGTGTACGATATATTATGTATATACACATGATGTTTTTGTGGTTACCATAGCCTTTAATGGGAACTTTGAGGCTTATAAAAGAGTGTATAGTAAGTTCCCATATGATTATCGCACTAGAAGACATAATGCATTTGATAAAGAATTTGATCTAATTCTTGAAATTTTCATGATCATTGTTTGTAAAATGGTATTTATGTCAAGTATGTGACATGTCTTCGAAAATGTTGAATTGTGTGTTACTACTTTGTGAAGGTGCGAGTTGTAATGTAAGTGGTATATGTTGGAAGCTTACTTAACTTCGCAAAGTTTACCATGAGTAGTATTTTATAAAGTTCATAATTAATGTGATTATGGAATTATTTAGAGATATTGTGATTGTGTTAAATTATGGTATGCTTATAATTGTGATTTGATGTTGTGTTGCTTAAGGATAAGTACTATTGTTATGTAATGATTTGTCAGATTGTAGATTTATGAGTTGAAATGATAAGGATGTTGATGAGTACCATCACTAACTTTATAAAAATTTTGCACTTTAATTCCTTAAGTTTTAAAATCCTATCAATCTAGTCCATACATCACTTATAATTATTTTGAAAATAAAAGAGAATTAAAATCATGTACTTAGGTCTATATATATATATATATATATTTATGACATTTTATTACCTAAGTGCCGATTTAACTATACGTGCATACTAAAATAAATTTTCTCGAATCCTAATGCTTCTGAATACTTCATTAATAATGGAATCAAATAAGATTTTATTATGTCGAATTTTGCGGGTTCTACAATAACAATCACTACAAATTCTACTTATTTGTCATATTATATAACCTTAACATAATATCCATTTCAAATTTCTAAAATACAATAAATTTAATTCACTAAGCATATTACAATTAATTTCCTACTACAATTTTAATTAAAAAAATTAATTTCCTACTACAATTAATTTAATTCACTAAGCATGCTAAAATTAAGCATTAAAACATAAATTTACTCATCTTTAATTCCTTCTACACTTAAGCCCATGATCTAAACATGTTCTAATTTCTACTATTATTATTACATAATAATAAATTTTCACCAATTTCCATCATCATAACAATATAATAATCATGATTTTTATTTCAAAGTTCCTATGTCACATGAAAGCATAAAGTCTACTACAATAACCTTAACAATTCACTAAGTATACTATATCAAAATCATAAAATACTAATTAAAGAAAACATAGAACTCATCAATTTGTCTTTCTTCTCTTTTTCTTTCTCTTCATTTCTTTCTTTCCTTTCTTTCCTTCCTTTCCTTCCTTTCCTTCTCAATTTGTCTTCTACGTAAGCCTTATTTTGCATTTCAATTTTGACAAGTTAAAGACTAACATTTTACTCATCAAACACGTGAAGGGTTAGGATTCATTCAACCAATCTAATGCACCACATTTAGTCACCTCATTTTTTACTAAATAATATCAAATATTAATTAATTTAATTAATCAAAGTACATGGATGATTAGGATGGCTTTAATCAAATCCAATGGACCACATTTAACCATTATATTTCCCACTAAATAACACTAAATATTAATTAAATTAATTAATAAAAACACATGGATGGTCAAGATGACTTTAACCAAATCCAATGAACCACATTTAGCCACCATATTTTCCACTAACTTAGCCTTTATGTTTATCCCTATCTAATTTACAAAATAAGTCTAGAATTGTGATAAGTAGATGGCTAGGATTAAAGCAAATGGATGGCTAGGATGTTGTAGAGAAATTTGGCAAAACTTAATATTTTATTCATTTGTTCATTTATTTAATTTATTATATATATATATATATATACACTTGGGCTTAAGTTTGGGCTTACATAATTGGGCTTAGACATAATTAATTGGGTTTGGGCTTGAGCTTACTAATTGGGTTTAGGCCTATATATATATATAATCTTAGCCCACTTAATTAATTTTTATTTTAATCATAATTTAAAATTCTAAAAATGACCTTGTTAACAATAAAATTTTCATTTATACCCTTCATGTCTACTACATTTTCCAAACTTACAAAAATACTCTCATGCATTTACCTTATATCATTGCTTAATAATTATGAGTTCTACAAAGGAAATTACGGGTGTATTTCCTCATCTTTAGATCTAGTAATTGGTTTATTTTTCTTATAAGCCCAACTTGGTTTTCAAGATATAGAACTCAAATGTAACACCCCATTCTTATACTTATTCAATCAATCATTATTACATAATGATACATCATTTCATACAAAGAGTGTTATTATTACATAATTCTTAAATGTCTACAATTTCTAAATTCTTTACAAATACAAAGAGTTATCTATATAACTAGTTCTCAAACTTACAATTATTCTATTAATTACACATATAATTAAGATTTTTATTTATACTTAACTAACCTTGTACGCTTCCTTTGTCACTTCTATGTACTATTATTTGAAAAATAAATTTTTTACAATAAAGAGTGAGATAACATCTCAATAAGTAAACCATGCAAGTTTTTCATATGTCGATATGATACAGAATAAAATATTCAAATAGATCAATACATTTTCAAACCTTTCATATTTCTTTCCTTTTCAAAGTAATCATATTTACATAAATGGATCAATGAATTTTGAAACTATCAATTAACATAGGAATTCATACATATTTCAAACATTTACAGAATGGCTCAGTCAGTTAGTGTTACCTGCACTTACGGTGAGTCAAATTTAAAATATGATCATGTGTTACACTTAAAGCGGATATTTTCAAATCAGTTATAACAGAAGAATGCATTGCACGTTAAACAGAAACGTGCATTGTGCATTAAACAGAATTTAGTATAGATTGCAAATCCCACTTTGACGCGAGACCCGACCAAGTCAGAATAAACATTAACTAACTACTAGAGCTATAAAATTATTTTCATTCACAAACATTCACACATCGACATCATTATTCAACAATCATTTCATGAATTTGATATCTACATATAAAACATTCAAAATCCATAACTTTCATATTATTTTCGAACAGATACTCAGATATCGTATTATTTCAAAGGCAGTAAAAATACATGCACAATTTAATTCAACAATGAGAGAGTAACCACTCCCACTAATGATCCTCCCACCTAACTTAATCTTTCTTCCGAATTTTCGTAGCCTAATACCACAAATATATAAATTATATTTTTTACTATTCAATAAAACAATATAAATATTTTAAATGCAATATTCGTAAAATTATTGCATAAAATTCCTTAGTTTTACCTCTATTACTAAGTTTAACTAACTAAGGTCATTTATCTGATTTTAACAATGAATTGCTATGACTAACTTCTTCTAATTCACATTTTCGACTACCCTAAATACGGTTTTGATTTAAAATACTATATCAAAAAAACTGTTCATATCGGAATTACTGTAGCAATTGTTCATGCCTGAGTTACTATAGATAAAGCACTGTTTAAATCGGATTTATTATATAAACAGTTACTGTATAGATTAAAGTTATTGTACAAACAGTTACTGTTCAAATCAAATTACTGTAGCATATTCAAAAACACTGTAGCACCTTCAAAATCATTGTTTGTCCGAGAAAAAAACACACCAATTTCTTCCCACAAACACCTCAGTCGATGCTAAATCAATCTAATACTATATTTTCTACTCCAATTTAACCCAATTTAATATTTTCTAAGTAAAATTAATGATAAATTTCTTATGTAAATAGTAACTCAAATTCAATTTCATGCCCCTCTGAAAATCAAGCTTCTAATGAATTATTAAGCTTACCCGTAATTGAAATTTGAAAAAAAAATATTCGAATCAGAGAAATTAGACCAAAATTTGAGAAAGAAAAGGATACAAAGCTTCTTGTTGAAGAAAACAGAGGCTACTGGAATGGAGAAGGAAGAAGGCAAATTGTGTTATATTGTGGAATGTAAAATATCAATTAGACCCCCTATTCTTTTTAATGTTATAAACATATCTTAAACTTTGTAAAACTTTCATTTTAGTCCTTTTAAAAAATTTTAAAATAACTTTTAATTGTTT
>JAXCLQ010000254.1:0-10169 GCA_035584115.1 Cedrela odorata
AATCTCGTAACTTGGAAGAGCAAGAAGCAGAGCGTGGTTGCAAGATCAAGCGCAGAAGCCGAATATCGCTCAATGGCTTCTACTACTTGTGAGCTCATTTGGCTGAAAGCTCTCATTAAAGACCTTGGAATAAAGATTCAAAGACCTATGAAGCTCTACTGTTACAACCAAGTTGCCATACACATCGCATCAAATCCTGTCTTCCACGAAAGAACAAAACACATCGAAGTCGACTGTCATTTCATTCGATGAAAAATTCAAGACGGTACCATCATCATTGAGCATGTTAGGAATGAAGAACAACTTGCAGACATTTTCACCAAAGCTATTAACACCACACTCAGCAATGTTATTCTTTGGAAGTTCGGCTTAATTGACATCCACAAGCCAAACTTAAGGAAGAATGTTAAAAATAATATTGTCACGTCAACGACGTTACCACATCAACGACATTACCACGTCAACTTAATTTAAACATTCAACATCTTTACAAGAATTTGGAAAAGTTAACTTAAGTAGCCGTTATGAGTAATGTGTGAACAATACCCTACAACTAGTTTGTTTGAATTTTAAAATGTATGCTTTAGATTGTTGTACCTAGCTGTTGGATGCATATAAAGGGTTGTACTTAGTCGTTTGAAGCTTGCCTATATAAATGCAAGCTCTCTCTTTGTTTTCAATCATAAAAAAAAAACACAACAACATTTTCACTTTGAACTACTCTCTCTACTTATTCTCTTTACTTATTCTTAAATTACAGTATGCAATTATAATTGTTCTTACAATTTTTTACATTAAAGTTGATTGTCACTTCACAAGGGAAAAGTACTTAAGTAAAGTGATCAACATGCCTTATGTGAAGAGTGAAAATCAACTTGCGGATGTATTCACCAAACCATGTACTCTTCAACAACTCCTCAAAGTAAGTTCCAAGTTGAACTTGTTCAATTTGTACAAATCCAACTTGAGGGGGAGTGTTGGATATGAAGATATTGAAAATAAAGATTTGAAGAATGAAGAAAAGATTGTGGACTAAGATTATAATTATAGCAATTCACTCATTTAGATGGCCCAATATCATTCCTACAAGTTAAATGCCCATTAGAAGAATTTGGAGAAGCTACATGGCCCATTTCAAATTTAAATAGTTATAATAAATAGTATCATTTCAAATTTTCAAAGTAATTATTACAAATCATGTATATTTTAACTAGTTGTTGCATTAGTCAAACTAGTTGTTAAAGTAATTATTACAAATCATTTATATTTTAACTTCTTGATGCATTAGTCAAACTAGTTGTTGATTAGTCAAACTAGTTGTTATAAACAAATGTATATAAACCCATGTTATGGTAAATGAAATAATAAGATATTTTCTTTGAATTCTCTCTTTCTACTTGTTTATTTTTATCAACATAAATTACCTTAAAAAGTTTTCATCTTTGCTAATAGAGCCCTAAGACATAGAAGATTTGTTAAAATCGCATTAAAACTTCACCGTTATCATTAAAAATAATCATAATGTTCTAATCTGTCACTGCTTTTACAAAAAATGCTGTAAATTACCTTAAAAATAACCATTTTTGAAAAAGAAAAGCTTTAAAACCTAAAAATATGTTGCCCAAAACAGTCTTAGATGCAATAAACGTTAACACAATCGCAGAAAACATTCTAAAATGTTGTAAACTGTTGCCGCTCTGGGCATATACTCTCTAAAACGCATTAAAAAGTCATCGTCCTTGTTGAAAAAGCTGTGAAATTTATACTGCCTTTGCAAATAATGCCTTAAAATGCTTTACCAGGTCGTCATTGTTGTCAAAATGTTTTTAGAGTTTTTGAAAACGTCACTGATTTTATGGAAAATGCTTTAAAATATCATAATTTTATTAAAAATGATGTAGATTGCTATAAAGCA
This sequence comes from Cedrela odorata, assembly GCA_035584115.1. NCBI lineage: Eukaryota > Viridiplantae > Streptophyta > Magnoliopsida > Sapindales > Meliaceae > Cedrela > Cedrela odorata. The sequence goes on from JAXCLQ010000254.1 coordinate 1,916, forward strand.
TCACTGTCTTTGCCATAAACTCTCTAATTTGGTTTTAAAAGTCACCAACTAAGCTAAAAAGGCTCTAAAATGCTTCAGAAAGTTACCTCTGTTGCAAAAACACACACTCCAAATCGCCTGAAAACATCAACATGATTGCGAAAAACAATCTAAAATGTTTTAAACCATCACTGTTATATGTAAAAACTTTCTAATATGCATTTAATGGTAACCGACTTTGCCAAAAATTGTTCAAAAAATTTTTAATTTGTGGCTGTCTATGCCAATAATCCCGTAAAATGCTTTAAGATTTAACCATTCTTGTGGAGAATGCTATGAAATGTTCTAAATCGTCATTATATATTTTTTTTTTAAAAAAAAGATGCTCTAAAACCTTTTAAAATGTCATAATTATTTTAAGAAAGGATCCATATTTCTCAACAATGTCAACGTCTTTGCCAAAACATCTTTAAATTTGTTTAAAAACTCACCATCTATGCAAATGAAACTCTAAAATCCATTTAAACACTGTTGTATTCGTCGCAAATGCTCCCATATGCCTTAAAATATCATGACTGTTTTCAAAAACAATCTAGATTTCTCAATAGCATCACCATCTTTGCCAATAATGCTCTAAATTGCCTTAAAAAGTTTTTCGTCTTTGCAAATAGAGCCTTAAGACAGAAATTTTTTTAAAAAAATCGTCTTAAAACATCGCCGTTAATGTGAAAAATAATCATAATGTTCTAATCTGTCGCTGCTTTTACAAAAAAAAAATGCTGTAAAGTGCCTTAAAAAATAATAGTTTTTGGAAATCAAAAACTTTTACCTAAAATATGTTCACCAAAATAATTTTAGTCACCATTAAATGTCAATGTAAATGCGATCGTAAAAACAAAAATCTAAAATTTTGTAAATTGTCACCGCCCTGGGCATAACTCTCTAAAACGCATTAAAAAGTCATCGTCCTTGCCAAAAAAGGTATGAAATTTACATTGCCTTCGCAAATAATGCCCTCAAAAGCTTTACTACATCGTCATTGTTGTTAAAATGTTTTAGAATTTTCGAAAACATCAGTACTTTTATGGAAAATGCTTTAAAATATCGTAATTTTTTTAAAAACAATCTAGATTGCTATATACCATCACTGTCTTTGCCTTAAACTCTCTAATTTCATTTTAAAAGTCACCAACTAAGCTAAAAAAAAGCTTCAGAAAAACAATCTAAAATGTTTAAAATGGTCACCGTTATATGTAAAAACTTTCTAATATGCATTAAATATGGTCACCGTCTTTGCCGAAATTTCTTCAAAAAAAAATTTTAAACTGTGGCCGTCTATACTAAGAATCCCGTAAAATGCTTTAAGATTTAACTATTCTTGTAGAAAATGGTACGCAATGTTCTAAATGGTCATTATATTTTAAAAAAAATGCTTTAAAATCTTTTGAAATGTCATAATTATTTTTAAAAATGATCCATATTTCTCTACAGCATTAACGTCTTTGCCAAAACATCTCTAAATTTGCTTAAAAACTCATCATCTATGCAAAAGAATCTATTTATTAATTAAAACAATGTTGTATTCACTACAAACGCTCCCAAATGCCTGAAAATATCATCACTATTTTCAAAACCAATCTAGATTTTGATGTGAACCCATGCAGAATAGCCTAAAAACCCACAAACAAATAAATCATAACTCAGAAAGCCAATATGATTAGATTACAAACCCTAAACTCATTGAGAAATTTGTCTCAAGAACCTAGGTTGCAAAGAGATGACTCCACAAACGATTGTAAAGCCTTTGATAAGTCTAAGTTCATACAATAATTCAAAAAGAATTACTTAAAAGTTCACACAAAGTTTCAGAATTGTATTTTCCAAGGATTGTTTTAAAATAACATTCTAAAGTTTGTTAAAATACTAAACACATAATTTGTGATACTGTAGCAAACCATAGTCCGCAATACAATAACAATCCTAATTTGCGACATTGTAGCAAACCATAGTCTGCGGGTACTTTAGCAAAGCCAAATAAATAAGTCTTGTTTTCTTTTTAAACATTAGAAAATCCTAAAACAAACTAAAATAAGCAATTAAAAATAACTATGGACAATTTAATTAATTGTATCAGCTCATTAACATAACTAAAATAATGAAATAAAATTACATCATGCCTACATGTAGATTACAATGTGGCCGCGTATGCCTTAATATCTTCACTCTTGGACTTGAGCTTCAATAACTTGTTGAACATGCACTAAAATTAGTTCTTCATCTCGCAAGCCTATCTTCCATAATGTAGAGCTCTCTCTTTGTCGTCCATGTATGGTTTCAGTTATGGTCCTTTGAACAAGCTCATTCAATGCCTCTTTGATTTTCTTCGCACGTGACCTTGTAATAGGCCCACTTGGGACATGCAACGACTTTTGAATAACTTGATCAACTTGTGGACCATCTTAGATTCCATCATTTCCCCACTCCTCAAAAGGATTCGCCCTCTAATTTGCATCAAATAAAGTTAAGTCACAAACATTGAAAGTAACAAAAACATTATACTCACTTGGAAGATCCACTTTGTAGGCATTCTCATTAATCCTTTTAAATATTTGAAATGGTCCATCTCCTCTCAGCATCAACTTTAATTTCCTATGATTCGGAAACCTCTCATTTCGCATGTTTGGCTTTCTTTTTTCCATCTAAACTAGCATGCTCATAAATTGGTAAATGAATCAAATCCAAAGGTGTTAATGGATTAAACCCATAGACAATCTCAAAATGAGAAAATGAAGTGGTAGAATGAATGCTCCTATTATATGCAAACTCAATGAATGACAAACAAACTTCCCAAGACTTCAAATTCTTATTAAAAACAGTGCGCAAAAGTTAAGATAAAGTCCTGTTAACTACCTCCATTTAACCATCGGTTTGTGGATGACAGTAGTAGAAAACAAAAGTTTAGTACCTAATTTACCCCACAACACTTTCCAAAAGTAGCTAAGGAACTTAACATCTCTATCTAAAACGATGGTCTTAGGCACCCCATGTAGTCGCACAATCTCCTTAAAGAATAGATCAGCAATGTTTGTATCATCGTTAGTCTTATGGTGTGCAATGAAATGCACCATTTTGCTAAACCTATCTACGACCACAAAAATAGAATCTCTACCCTTCGTAGTTCTCGACAACCCCAACACAAAATTCATAGATATGTTAACTCAATATGTCGTAGGAACTGGCAAAGGAGTATACAATCCTTGTGGTAAAATCCTAGATTTAGCATTTCTACATGCAATGCAACGATCACAAATGTGAATCACATCCTTTTTCATCCTAGGCCAATAAAAATGTTCATACAACATGTCTAAGGTCTTTTAACACCAAAATGTTCCATTAAACCACTAGAATGTGCGTCTTGCACAAGTAACTCTCTCATAAAACAATTCGCCAATCACAACTTAATTTCACTAAACAAATACGCATCATGTTCATAAAACTTATCATATGCACCCATATTACATGCCAAATATATATCAATAAAATTAGAATTAGTGGCATACAATTCTTTGACAAACTTGAAACCAAGTAATTTTAAACTCAAAGAGGTAAGAAAAGTATACCTATGCGACAACGCATCAACAACAATATTTTCCTTACCTTGCTTATAACGAATCACATAAGGAAAACTCTAAAAACTCAATCCACCTCACATGACATTCGCTTAACTTACCTTGGCTTTTGATGTGCTTTAATGATTCATGATCGGTGTGAATCACGAACTCCTTTGGCCATAGGTAAAGTTGCCAAGTCTCCAATACTCTAATTAGTGCGTAAAACTCTTTGTCATAGGTACAATACCGCAACGATGCTCTACTCAATTTCTCACTAAAGTAAGCAATTGGTCACTTTTCCTATATTAAAACAGCTTCAATGCCTATTCCTAAAGCATCACACTTAAGCTCAAACATTTTATCAAAATTAGGTAATGTTAAAATCGAAGTAGAACATTACCTATCTTTAAGCATTTGAAACGCATTTTGTTGCTCTTCCCTCCAATAAAAATTAACATTCCTTTTAAGAATCTCGATGAGTGGTACAGCAATGGTAATAAAATTCCTCACAAAATATCTATAAAAATTACCTAAACAATGAAAACTACAAACCTCAGTTACACTCTTAGGAGTTGTAATGGAATTTAAGATGGTCCACAAGTTGATCAAGTTGTTCAAGATCCGCTGTATGTTCTGGATAGACTTATTACAAGGTCACGTGCAAAAAAAATCCAAGAGGCAATTAATGAGATTATTAAAAGAACCATGACTAAAACCATACATCAACAACAGACAAAAGCTCTACATCATGGAAAGTAAACATGCGAGAAGAAGAACTAGTATTGGTGCATGTGTGATAAGTTATTAAAGCCCAAAACCAAGAGTGAAGACATGAAGTCATATGCCGCCACATTGTATTTTACATGTGGGCATGATATAATTTTGTTTAATTACTTTAGTCTCGTAATGTTAATGGGTGGGTATAATTAATTAAATAGCTCATAGTTATTTAAATTATTTTTTTTAAAGTTTCTTATTTTAATTGCTACAATATTTCATTTTAAGCTTTCTTATTTAAAAATGAAATAGAGCTTATTTTTATCGATTACTACAGCGCCCCGCGGCTAAGGTTGCTACAGTATTCGTGGATTAGGGTTTGCCATAATGCCGTGAACTAGGATTGCTACAGTACTGCAAACAAGTTGTTTAGTATTTAAACACCTTTAGCTTGTTATTTTAAAACAACCCATGATGAATAAAATTATAAAAATTTGTGAGAACTTGTGAGCAATTCTCCTTAAATTCTTGCGTGAACTTAGACTTATCAAAGGTTTTGCAGTTTTTTGTGGCGTTATCTCTTTGCAACCTAGGTTCTTGAGACGAATTCCTCAACGGTTTTAGGGTTAGCAATCTGATCATATTGGCTTTCCGAGTTATGATTGGCTCCAAGATCATAACGTTATAGGGTTTTGCATTAACGTTATAGGGTTTGAATATATTGTTATTAGTTTATCTTACTTGTTGAGTCATTAAATAATAATAAATAAATAAATAATAAAAACTAGTTATGCAATTTTATTTTCTTTTGATCATCTTATTTCTTGTGAGTCTTTCTTATTTTTTGCATTTTTCTTGTTTCTTGCTTGTTATCTTGTCGGTGTTTTACTTGTTGATCTTTTGTTTTTGATTGATCTTATCTGATTCTTGTATTTAATTTGTAAAAAAGAGAGAAAAAATTCATCAAAGTTTCCTCCGTAAATAGGGTAATTCCTTGCTATCTTATAGGAGTTGTTTGTTTGATTACCAATAAAGGAATTATTAACCTAATCCACTTAGGAAAGACTCCTAATTTTCTGCCAAAGAACTGAATTTTCAGATTTCCTTATTGCATTATAATTTCTTACCTAGATTAAAAAAAATAAGAAATAAAATAAAATGAACAACGAAAAAAAAGAAAAAAAACTAATACGACAAGTAACATAAGGATAAATTCAAAATTTTATTGAATTTGATGATTGAACTTCAGCATTCTCTTCTTTTTTTGCGTTTTCTTTGATTGAGTCTAGAGTCTAATCTCACTTTGTTTTTGTCTATTCTTATTCCTTGCTCATTTCTTGAATTTAATTGCTTGAGGGGACAAAACTTAGGATTCTTATCTACGAATGAGTCTTTAGTTCTTAAAGAGATTGAAAGAGGAATTTTGAGTGGTAAAAAGCAAGAGTGTGCAATCACAACATTAGGAAAAAGCCTAATTGAGTGTAACCACGAGTGGAGTGACATTGCTAGTAAAAATAAGTGAGGCTAAGAGCTTATTCATAATGTCTAAAGAAGTTGCCGTAACACATAGTACAAACGAATCAGCTCAAAATGAGGAGATCTCCGCGTTCACAATGCAATCATGTTTCAGTAGTTTGAGTAGTTGGATATGATGTTTGGGGAAATGAGGAATAACATGAAGAAACAAAGGACGGATATTATGCACAAGATGTATAGACATGAGAGGCTAATGTACAAAGGGTGTAGTCTAATTAAGTAGAAAATTTGAATTTACAAGCTAGACGTAGGCAGAGCCTTTAGATGAGTATGAAACCGAGAATGAGTGGGGTGATCATGATGATTTTGATGAGTATGGGCATGGACCAGCCATAGGCAGATTTCAATCAAGGGTTGGGAGACATGATAGGGGAGTTCGAAGATATTTTAAAGAGAGAGATGAAGTCGATGAAGACTTAAGTAAGATTAAGATGACAATTTCCTTATTAAACAAATGAATACAAAGTATCTTCGATGAAGACTTAAGTAAGATTAAGGTTTGTAAATAAATAGTTTTAATATGAAAAGAAAGAAAATTAATCAAATAAGCAAGTGTAGAAGAGACAGAATGAGAGAGTTTTGAAGAAAATGAGAGAGATTTTCATTACATATTTATTTACAAACCTATGGGTTTATATAGGAGAGTATCTAACAACTATTTTTTAAATTTAAAAAAACTAATGTTACTATTCAACGACTACTGTTTACATGTACTGTTTAAACTGGGGTACTGTTCAATATGCACTATTTAAACAGTCATTTTGTGTTAATTAGAATAAACAACTTATCAGTTTCTTCTTGGACTTCTTTAAAGAGTTATTTAGAGTGAGAATAAGACTAAAAGCTAATCAAGGTCCATGATTGGTGTTGTCTTCATCTTGAGCCGAATGTAGTTTTTTAATGAAGTCTTTATTATGTTTAACACCCCCCCCCCTCCCCCTCTCAAGTTGGACTTGTACAAATTGTGCAGGTTCAACTTGGAGATTATGGTTTGTAATTGAAGTACAGTTGGGGATTTAGTAAGAATGTTCGCAAGTTGATATTCACTTTTAACAAAGGGCATAGAAATTAATTTGCCTAGAAATTTTTCTCTAATAAAGTGGCAATCAATTTCTATGTGCTTTGTTCTTTCATGAAAAACTAGATTTGAGGCAATGTGTATGGCCAATTGGTTGTCACAAAATAACTCCATTGGTGTGTTGACTTTGAGCACTAATTTTTCAAATAATGCCTTTACTATACCAAGTCACTGGTCGTCGAAGACATGGCTCAGTATTCTACTTCTACACTTGACTTTGCCACCACTCTTTGCTTCTTACTCTTCCATGTCACAAGATTTCCACCAATGAATGTCATGTAATCGGTTGTTGTATTCTATCTTCAAGTTTTCCCGCCTAATCTGCATCTGAGTTTGCATACATTTGATGAAGTCCATTCCTTTGCATGAGTAATCCTTGGCCGGGTGATCCTTTGATGTAACGTATAATATGATCTACCATCTTCATGTGCTTCTTTAACAGAAAGGACATGTATTGACTAACCTGTTGCACGAAAAAAGATATATCAAGATGAGTAATCGTAAGATATATTAACTTACCAACCAATTTTTGATACAGCCAAATGTCTTCAAAAGGTTGTTCATCTTCTTTTTCTTCTTCCTTCCTCTGTCTTCTCTTCTTTTCCTTGGAAGCTCCATGGGAGTTGGTGCGGGTTTAGCTTCAAGCTTACCTACATCACTTAACAAATTAATAGTGTATTTTCTTTGTGATAGAGATAGTCCCTCATTTGAGTATGCTATTTCTATCATAAAGAAATACCTTAAAACACCCAAATCTTTAATATTGAAAAATGATTTCAAGAAAGCCTTTACATTTTCAATGCCTTGAATATCATCTCCCGATACAATAATATCATTAACATATATAAGTATAACAGTAATACCAAAGTCACTAAACTTCACAAATAAAGAATAATCTGAATTGCACATTTTAAAATAATTTGATGTTAATGCATTATGTAATTTAGAATACCATGCCCTAGGTGATTGTTTCAGTCCATAAATAGCCTTTCGAAGTTTACAAACATGATTATGAGGAACACTTTTGTCGAAACCATGCGGAAAATACATGTAAACTTCTTCTTCCAAATGCCTTGTAAAAATGCATTTTTCACATCCATTTGAGACAATTGCCAATCACAATTGGCTATCAAAGACAAGAGAACTCTAATAGTATTCATTTTCACCATGGGAACGAATCTTCATAATCTAATCATAAGTTTGTGTAAAGCCTTTAGCAACTAACCTAGCCTTATGTTTATCTAATAAACCGTTACTGTAACACCTGTAGTTTCTTTTGTAGATGTATGAGCCTAGTTTTGTAAGTTTGGAAATGTAGTAGACATGAAATGAG
>JAXCLQ010000255.1:0-10167 GCA_035584115.1 Cedrela odorata
GCATGATGGAGATGCATTTGCCGGAGGGTTGGCCTACTGAACAGATGATACCTGCTAAGAAATGGTGGATCTTGATGAATAAGAATTCAAAAGTGTCTTGTTGTAGAAGGATGACATTGTTTGCCAGGTCACAACCTTAGAATTATGTACATATTGTAATAAATTGTTGCATGTTGTCTATTGCAATGCACTGGACTAATCTTTGTAAATTGAATCCTGTATGTATAAAGCTGCACATATCTCTCCTTGGCGCAGTCAGAGGAGATGATCTATTGTTTCATCAGTTGCTGAGGCGGGGTTCAGATTCTAATGAATTGGATAACAATGGGCGAACAGCACTGGTATGCAGTTGCAATTCTTGTTTCATCCCTCTGCTGTACATGTCAGAGGTTTTAATTTTGTCTCAAAATCATATATTTTATTTCAATACTTGGAGCTCACTTTGGTTGTTTATACAACAGAATATTGCAGCATCTAAAGGGTATGAGCATTGTGTTGTTTTACTTCTGGAGTATGTAGCAGATCCTTACATTAATTGTATTATCCGGTAATTTACTAGCCTATATGAATCCAAGCATGTATACCTAATAATTAATTACTTCTCTTTTTACAGATTCAGGGAAGTGTTCCTCTACTGTAAGCGATATTGGGGAAGCACGAATCTGTGGTTAAAGTTCTAGCAGAAAATGGCATAATGATATCATCTGGTGACGTTGGTCACTTTGCATGCACTACACTACAATTGAGCAAAACAACTTAAATTTACTCAAGGACATTGTACAATATGGAGGAGATGTAACACAGCTCACAAACAATGGAAGTACTCCACTTCATGCAGCAATCAGTGAAGGAAACATTGAGATAGTCAAGTTCCGTATACATCAAGGAGCTGACATTGATAGGCCAGATATCCATGGTTGGACACCAAGGGATTTGGCAGATCATCAGGGCCATGAAGATATACAAATTTTGTTGCAGATTAATCAAGAGACTAAGAAAGCACCAGTTTTCAGTATTCCAATGCAGCAGCAGCAAATGCCATATCCTGGAAAGCGCATTGTGAAGCATGGCAGTGAGCCTTCAATACCTCCATATACCCCGGAAATTGTACCACCTGTCCCTGGCATCAACTGGTCGAATAGTCATAGGCTGCGAAGACCAAACACTTTTTACAATTCTCTGTTTGGTATAACGTCAACTGCAAATATTGGTAAGTATGCATCTTAATTTCCCGCGCTTAATTTCTTATGATAGTCCTTGAATTAGGCATTTTAGAATCATACATTGACACGAAAACTATTGGATTTTATGCAGTTGAGAAGGAACCTATTGAGAAAGAACCTATTACATACGCAGGCAGATTTTCTACCTTCCAAAATTTGAGCAATTGTCCTCCTAGACTGACTATTAGTTCCCATGAAAAAGGTGAAGTCGCTGGGAAGCTAGTTCTGCTGCCGAAGACGCTTAAAGAATCACTTAACTCTGCTGCCCAAAATTTTGACTTCTCTCCCACCAAAATTCTAACCAACAACTAATATAAAGAGATATTTGAAATTGGAGGACAAAATAGCCAACCATCGAACGGCTCCCTATAACCCTTCAAGTTCGAGGGTAAGTACATACTGAATTGTGGTCGTTGACAAAACTTTTCCTTCTTCCCCTTTTAGCCTCTAAAGAAGAAAGAAACTGAAGATATTTGATTGGGTTTTTAACGGCGTGCCCTAAGTTTTTGGCTCAATTATATTTTTAACTTTAATAAAATATTTTTTATATTTGAAGTCAATTAATAGCTTTTCGGACAAAAATATTCTTTTTATTTTTTTTTTATGTGTCAAACTTAAAATTTTAAATTTAAACTATTTTTTTTAATTGTAATTTTTTATGTGAATTTAAAAAAAAAGTTACTAAATATTTGAAAAAATATTAAAAATTAGTTTATGGGTGATTCAGTGTAAATTTATTTATTTTAATTGTGATTTTTTGTTTGAATTTTGAAAATTTGGAGAGTGAATCAACGAGAAAAAGATTGATCTTAAAAGAAAATGAATTTTATCGATGAAATATAAACTTTTTTAAGAAAAGATAAAATTCGTCAAGAAAAGATGGATTTTCTCGAAAGAAGATGAATTTCATTAAGAGAATATAAATTTCGTCGAGAAAAAATGAAATTCATCAGAGAAGATGAAGTTTCATTTTTTTCATAAATTTTATTGAGAAAAAATAAAATTTTATTGAGAGAATTAGTTATAAAATTAAGTTAAAGACAAAATTATTTAAATAGTATATTTTTTTATTTTAAATATAAAAAAATTACTGAGATTAAAAATATAATTAGACTTAAAATTTAAATCATGTTGTTAAAAACCTTATTTGATTGACATTTGTTGATTTTCTTTGATTGACGTTTGTTTTTCACGACAAAATATTTTTTATTAGAAAATTAAATGTATAAAAAATATATATATTTAATATTATTTTATTAATAAAAAAATTTTAAAGTATAAAAAATATCAGTATGGTGTTGGGTTTTCTAATGTGGTTGTTTGCTGGTCAAATTTGTCTGCCAAATGTAGGCATTGCAGTGTCTGCCAAATGCTAACCATCTACAAGCAACAATAAAGATCAGTTTCGGATTATATTCTCAGCCTCTGCAGATGATAGACTTGTATATATGTAAGTGATTTACCGACTTCTGCAATCCTTAATTCATTTTTACATTTGGAGAGAATTTTATTTCAGAGCATTCACATGTCTTCTAATATGCTGCTACATCAGCTACTCTTCGTTTGCCGACTTCTCTGCCTCTTTGTCTTAGCCACACTCTTCCATCTCTCGCATGGGGATGTTGGCACCGCCGCCCGCTACTCCGCGCCATTCTCACGTAAGTATATATATGCAAAATTCAGTTTCTTATATATATATATATATATAATATTGACTTATGTCTCTTCGTGAAAATGCTGCAGCTACTGCTTGTTACGGGAACAATCTAGAACAGTTGCCGTCAAGCCGACTGTTCGGAGCGGCCGGGGAAGGGATATGGGATAACGGCGCATCCCGTGGAAGACGATATGAAGTGAGGTGCTTATACGGAGCCGTGCCGGGAACTTGCTTTCCTGACAAAACCATTCAGATTAGGATTGTCGATCGCGCTGAAACATCAAGATCTAGACCTTCTGTGAACAGAGCAACAATTGTTCTTTCTGACACTGCATTTGGTAGTATTGCTAAAGCTTCTGCAAAATCCATCATCATTGAATTCATTGAGTAAGTATTTATTAACCGTATTTATGTTCTTTTATTGTATTTAATTTCTTGAAACTCATCATAAATTTATTGCAGGATATGAATTTGCCGAAAGATGATCGGAGATTAAGGTTAGAACAAGAGAGAATGAAGCCATTGGATTACAGCTTTAGAGTGGCCAGGCCGACGGCGTTTGATTTGATTGTTGTACAAACCAAACGTGTATTTATCATGTTTAACAATAAATAAAACAAAGTCAAATTAATTTATATTTGTCCATGCACATTTGTCTTGAGTTCCCATTGGTGGATAATGGATTTGCACGTGGAGTCCAGTTCCGAAGTGTCAATACTTGACCAAGCTTGATTTCCTATTCAACCACAATCTCTTCAATTTCAATAGAATACCGTGATAGACTGTCCTTGTTTACCAAATATTATTCTTTTTTTTTTTTTTTTGTCTTGTGATTCCTTTTATTAATAATAATAATAATAATAATATTAATAATAATAAGATCATTTTCTTACCAAATATCATTGTCCAACAAATTCACCTTGTTTTTTTCTTCTTCTTCTTCTTCTTCTTTTTTTTTTTTTAATTTTTAGAGATTGTATACATTATGTAATATCTGTTAATATAAATCGTCTTTTTACATAGATGTTTACAAATTCACTACCCAGACATGAACACTCGAATAATTATTTTATTAGATGTTTACAAATTCACCACCCAGACATAAACACTCGAATAATTATTTCATTCACATGTCAATAATACTAAATTCGAATTTGATATTATTATTAATTGTGTGATATCCTTTTGATATTTGTATAATTTTTTTTTAATTTAAATATGTTTATTTGTATCAAATTTGTATTATGACTTAAATTGTCACTATTTTTCATAGACATTAATAGCAAACCAAGAGATAACATAGAAGGATAATTATTATATTAATTAAAATATTATATATATTCGAATTAAAAATAATAATCAAAGTGTAAATGGATATGGATAAAGGCTGATACCCTACCCATTTGGCTCTAGCTATGTTTTAATCTTTCCACGGTTTGAATACGAAATATTTATTATTATTATTATTATTATTCCTTAATAATAATAACAACAAAAGGTCATTTTATTACCGCGACACAACACAAAAGTCATGCCTATATTTGGAGACCCATCAATTCATATTTGTAGACCCATTGGCTTTCGTACCTAAACACAACACTTCACTGCTTGCCCCATTCATGTCATGATGCCTACTCCCATAATAAGTACAGCGCTCTGTCTAACATAACAATCTTACATATAATAAAAAAATGAGTTTAATGTTAAATCTATAAGTGCTAATATCCACTAACATCTAATAAATTAATTTTTTTGAATTAATAGCAAGCATTTGATTTTACGTAATAAGTGATATAAAATCGAGGTTAAGTTTTCATTTGCATGTAAGCTCTAAAATTAGAGTTTGATGTTTTAATAAAGAATTCCCATGTAAATATAAGTCTCCTAATATAACGGAGATGGGTGAAATTAGTTAAGTTATAAACTTTATTTTAAAAAAGTATAATGTAATTGCATGTCAAAAAATCACTTGAAAAAAAAAAGTTAATCTTAATTTTATAGAGAGTAGTACGCATTATCATTTATTAGACTACTATTTTTTTAGTTGATAGTAAGTACTCTATAGAGATTACTTAAAATTTTTGGGACAATAAATAAATAAATTATGGTAAAAGCTAAAAAAATATATATATTTTAACCTAACTACAAGTTATGCCTTTGCCTATTCGTTCAACAATCTAATTTAGTCCTAAATGACAATGAAATTCTGAACATTAACTACTTTTGAATATTATGAAAAGATGTCAAATAAGTTAAGTCAATACATCATAAGCCTCTTAGAGAGGTATGAGAAGTTTGCATTTAAACCCTCTTACATTGAGAAAGAAGAATTTGAATTATATATATAAATAAATAAAAGTAGATATTTACAATATATGAATTGTACAAAAGTTTATATTTAAAATATGATAGATTTAACTTTGAATCGATAGGGTACAAAATTCACATTTTAAATATAAAAATTATTAGTAAATTTAACTTAAATTTAGTGGGAACTCCGAGAATCGGCCATGATTTACCAGAGAATTTCACCTCAAATTATTCAAATACTCGTTTCATTGTATTGAATACTTGTTAATTATAAATAAATAAATGATTATATCATATTCATGAAATTATAAAAATGTAAAATCATAATAAGCCTAACCTAAACCCAAACCAAGGTGTAATTGATCATGGTTTTTTTTTTTTTTAAGTCAAATCAATAGACCAATGAATTTATATCTGTCCGTGCACATTGCGTCTGTCTGTGATTTGACAGTTAAGATACTACTTTTCTCTTGAGTTCCCATTGGTGGATTTGCACGTGAAGTCGAGTTCCAAAGAGTCAATACTTGACCATGTTTTTCCTTCCAGAATATTCTTGTTCATTAACTCACTCATTGATTGCAATATTCAGTTCATATTTATTATTTAAAGTGGGGAGAGTGGACAGTCGTATTCTTGTAGTCCCAACCGACTTCCGTATAGAAGAATCCAACACCTCTTTTTTTGTCTTGTGATTCCTTAATAATAATAATAAAGCTCATTTTCTTACCAAATATTATTGTGCTGGCAAATTCACCTTGTCTTTTTTATTTTTATTAATAATAATAATAAAAAGGTCATTTTCTTGCCAAATATTATTGTCCTGGCAAATTCACCTCGTCTTTTTTATTTTTATTAATAATAATAATAAAAAGGTCATTTCCTTGCCAAATATTATTGTCCTGGAAAATTCACCTTGTCTTTTTTTTTTTTCTATAATTTCATAATTTCGGTGAGATATGGAGATTGAGTCATTATTTCATATGCATTATGTAATATTTGTTAATATAAATCCTTTTTTATATAGATGTTTACAAATTCACTATCAAGTCATGAACACTCGATTACTTATTTCGTTCACATATTAATAATACTAAATTTGAAGTTGTTATTATTATTAATTGTGATATCAGATTCGAAGTTGATATTGTTATTAATTGTGTGACATCTATTTAATATTTATAAATTTTTTTCTTAATTTAAATATGTTTATCTGTATCAAATTTATATTAGGACTTAAATTGTCATTATTTCACATAGCCATTAATAGCAAACCAAGAGATAAAGGATATTAAACTAAAATATTATATGTATATTTGAATTAAAATTCCAAGTTTATATTTGTTAATATAAATTATATATTTTTTTTGGTCTACCAAATTGCTGGCCACTAGGTTTTGATCAGAGGAATTCGAAAGCAAGAGTTGATAATATTGAATAGCAAATATTCTATTATCTTTTCATTGAAAAGTAATACCATTCAACAACCTTTGCCTTCTCGCAGTTTTGAGAGGCAAAATTGATTACGTTTCTGTACATCATAATTGATGGGCTTAAGCCACGAGATTAAAGTTAGGTATCCTTGGCTTCTGTGCTATGTGCCAAGCTCTTGGTTCTTTTAAATACCAGACTACACTTAATTCATTATTTAGTTCAGAGATAATTTTATTTCAGATCACTCATATGAGTTCTAATAACATGGTGCTGCATCCTCCACTCTACACAGTGCTTCTTCTTTGCCTCTTTGTCCTAGCTTCAGTCTTCCATCCCTCCGATGCCGACGTTGGAACCGCCTCTCGCTACTCAGCTCCATTCTTGCGTAAGTATATATATATAGGGAAAATTCAGTACTACCATATATATAATATAGACTTATGTCTTTTCATGAAAACGCTGCAGCTACTGCCTGTTACGGGAACAATCTAGAACAGTTTCCGTCAAGCGGACTGTTCGGAGCGGCCGGGGAAGGGATATGGGATAACGGCTCTTCCTGTGGAAGACGATATGAAGTTAGGTGCTTAGACGGAGCCGAAGTTTGCTTTCCTGATAAAACCATTCAGATTACGATCGTTGATCGTGCGGAAACATCAAGGTCTAGGCCTTCTTTGAATGGCACAATAATTGTTCTCTCAAACACTGCATTTGGTAAAATTGCAAATGCTTTGGCAAAATCCATCAACATTGAATTCATTGAGTATTGAGGAAATTTAATAATTTGAACATGAGTGGTGCTAGTTTCAGTGAGTTTAACTGGTCACAAGAGTTTGTTTTTATGTGAGAACTTGTTTATGTTCATGTTACTTTAGGTTATGTATTAGCCTATATTCTTTGTTTTTATATATCTTCTGCTTCCTATTGTTATTGTTCAAAACATTTTATTAGTTTATATATATATATATATATATCATTGGCTAAGTATTTATTAATCGTTATTGTATTTAATTTCTTAAAGTAGCTCAACATAAAATTTACGGGTGTAGGGAATGAATTGCGGAATGAATATTAGGGTTTTTTTTTTTTTTTCTCTTTACTTGTGTATTTCTCTTTTCTCTTTTATTTTCTTTGACGAGGAGATAATTTACGGAGAATTGCAATTGTAATTAAAAGAAATATATTTCTCTTTTATTTTCTTTTCTTTGATGAGGATCAGAGATAGATTACATGATCATTGCTGAAAAGTTAGCAAGATCATGTGCCGGTACTGATTGCAACATCCCTCGATAAGGATCTTCTCTTTCTTACCTACTTTGACTACTGTGGACATTCTAAATGGCCACGAACATCTAGGCCCTTCCCCTTCGGCTAATGCCGTCTTTTCAGTCATGCATGAAGCCTTTCAACGAGTTTAAATTGGGTTTGAAAATTGGGTCAAAAGTTGTCCAGTGAAGTCAATTACATAATTAAAATATTAGTTTTGTCTTTATTTAATAAAATATGAATCTCTAAATTTCTTCTACTAAACAATAATAATTATATAAAATAAAATAAAATTATAAGAGAAATTTTATAACATGAATTTACTTAAAACATTAGAAAATTTTCTCAAAACTTGCACACTGAGTCAACTTGTTACCCTCTTTTTTTTTTTTTTTTTTTTTTTTTTTTTTTTTTTCATTTTATGATTAATTATAAATTTTATAATATATAAAATATGATTTGGTGTAAAGAAAATTATTTTATTCCTCTCCAGTCTCCTACTCCTCATTCCTTAATCATCAAATTGGTTTAAATTTAATTAATTATCATATAGAAAATATTAGAAATGCAATATAATATATTTCACCATTTAATTTTAAAAGATAATATTATAATTTTTTTTATTGCATTATAAATTACAACTTAAAAAATTATTGTTTGATGTAAAAACTCGTTGAAAGTCTACATATTTAATATTAAAATTTTATATTAATTATAGTGATGCAATTATTAATTATTATAATAAAAAATTAAGTGATATGCTATTAACCTTTAATGATTAAATTGTGACATTTAATTTTATAAATTTCTTATAAATATTTTATAATAATTCATTATCATACAACATTTATTGATTTTATTTGTTCTAAGTGATGTATTTTCCATTTAGATAATATTTTTTTTGTATTTTTTTAACATATTCTTGACATTTCTTTAATCAATGCTATAATATTTAAATAGTAAAAAATAATAATTTATTTATTTATTATAATAACAAAATATCAAAACACACACATATATGTATATATGGGTTAAAATTAATAAAATGAATGAAAAATTAATAATAGTAATAACTAATAATAAGAAAATAAAATAAATATTATAATATAAATAATAAAAAATATTAAATTGGTCCTGCCATCTCTAATAATGTGACTCAGGTTACCTTTTTGTAAAAGAAAAGAAAAAAAAAATCATTGTGGAGAATCAACGGCAGTGATTGGCCAGAGGATTTCACCTCAAATTCTTGTCCATTACAAATAAATAGTTTTTTTATATCTTCTTTATGAAATTATAAAAAATGTAAAATCATAATAAGCCACACCAACGATCATTAAAACAAAAATAAAATTAATTAACCAATTAATTTATATTTATACATGCACATTGCGTCTGTGACTTGGCAGTTAAGATCCTACTCTTCTCTCTCTGACTTCTCGTTGGTGGCGTGACATAAAGCAGAATTAATAATGCCATTAAAATAAGAGCCCCCGGCCCAGGCAAAGAACAAAAGTAGCATCACGCCGAACCATTTCTAGAAGGGTCCTAATGTAACATATATGGATGCGCACGTGAAGTCCAGCGCAGAAAAGTCAATCCCTGACCAAGCTAGATTTCCTTTTCAATCATTATCTCCTCAATAGAATACTCCAGAACAAGGAATAATACTCTCATTGTTTCTCCTTTCAGAATATTTTTCTTCAGTAACTCAGACTCATTGATTGCAATATTATTCGGTTCAGCATTAAAAATGATCCAAGAGCGTTGATGTTAATATGACACTTAGCCATGGAGTTACAATCATTCCTTCCTTGTATAATTCTAATTATAATGGATGGGAAGATGACTAATAAAATCACTAAAGATGAGACAACTTCTCTTTTGTTGCAAAATTTACAAGAATTGTGTAATAATAATGAACTTATGCCAGTGTCATTCGCTTCCAGTATTGATTAAAAAGCAACTGTAAGATGTTAAAGATAATTCAAAACCAAAGTCTTTAAAAGTTAATTTTTTGGGGACAAAAAACTTAATGAAATTTCTCAACTTACATTGACGGAAGCGCTGCCATATTTTCAGAGCAATTTTGACTCAATAACTGTTGTAAAAATAAAAATGAATCTCATGGAATGTAATCATGTCAAAATTGAAGAGAGTTAAAAATAAAAGCATCACAAAAAACGTACCTCAAGCACACATATCTGAGGAGCAACATTATCTCCAAGTCCAAGCTTATTGAACTTTATGATTGCCTTCCTCGTAGAGCAACTTGAATCTAAAATA
>JAXCLQ010000256.1:0-10165 GCA_035584115.1 Cedrela odorata
ATAATGTATAACCGCTCCATGGTTATACCTCAAAAACAAAAATACCCCATGCCCAAAATAATGACACTATACAATGGATATGCAAAATGCAACAATTCCGCAAAAAGTCTGGATATACCGAGAGCTATTGCTGCAATGCTGCAGAGGAGTTTAGTAGCTAGGACAGACTTGCAAAACTAGGAACTGTAGAGTAGTGAGCTAATGAGCCCAGTAAGTAGGTCTCTTGACCTATACTCCAAAATACCACAACAATATAACTAAAATATATCCCAACTATATAATCACAATACAACGCCACATAACATAGCACATAATCCTTGTTCTCAACTATTAGACTATCTTCCTTAAAAATAGATCTTCATTGCCCCATTCTCTCTAAGGCCATAGCCCGCAAGAATAAGACTCTGATAACCTCATCGACTGTTGGGCTGTCACCCTCACGAATAGGCATCAAAGTATGACTGATATTGGGTCTTTAAAAAAGAACTCCCATTCTCTCTAAGGTCATCACCCGCAAGAATAGGCACTCAATTCCCTATTCTCTCTAAGGCCATAGCCCGCAAGAATAGATACTCAACACATTATTCTCTCTAAGGCCATAGCCCATAAGAATATGCATCAAGCATGGCCGATATTGGGTCGTCGCATTGAGAGGACCCTTACACACCCTATCTTCATTATGAACCCTCACGCGTAACTATCCTCGTTGTACAAAGTTCACAACTCATGTCCGCTCACACTTGTGTCGCACATTATAAATTCATCAATCAACCCGTCATCTAAACATTTGATCAACCACTTGGTATGCGACTAATATGCCTACCTAGAATTTAGACAATTTCATAATTCATTTATCACATCATACATTGCATTATTCATAGCAACATACCTATTCATTGATTTCAGAATATGTTAACACATGGCGTACCAAGTGTTCATAAACCAAAATTTCTCCCAAACTTTTAATTTGAAAATAACCAATGTTACAACCATTCATTTCAACAAATTCTTACTACAACCTATACATCACATCATTTAAAACATAACTTTCAAACCACAAATCACCAAAAATTACCCAATTGAAACCCTATCCAATTTACCCTCTTAAATTCATCATAAATTAGATTTTAAAGTGAGAAACTATTCACCAAGAGTTTATCCGATCTTAACGAGGTGAAAATTCTGATTTTTGATGCTAAATTGCGGAAAAATCAAACTTTTTGACAAAGCTACAGTAGAACTTCGAATACTATTACAATACTGTTTCGGCTACTTTTCCGGCAGTCTAAAACCGGAATCTGATTCTCCTTGTCAACACGAGTCCAATGGCGTAAACGGTGCATCAATCTGACGTGTGTGCGCAAAGTTATGAACAATACTATTTTCTCTCTCTAATCCCTCTTTTCTTCCTTCTCTCTATCTCTCTATTTTCCCTACTCTCCCAATGCAAATGCACCCTACCAATCTATTTATAGCTACTAAGGGCAAAATTGTCATTTTGTATAAATTATTATTTTATGACAAAATTTGTTATTTCTCGCCTCGTTCCGTGCCTCGACCTACATTTCACTATTTATCATCGTAGTAGGCTCTATTTTTCACTCTCGATTCATTTGCGAGATTTTTACAAAAAACATCATAACTTCTTCATTCCTTACCCAAATTGAGTATCATTTTCATTGTTAGACTCTACACATCATGAACTTCCTTCCGCTCTCAAAGCGTACGGAAAACTATGTTGCTACAGGTAAGCTACTTTGGAAATCGACTCCGTTTTTTACACATTTGGCGTAAAGAGTCATAACTTTCTCCATACTTATTCAATTTGAGTGCCGTTTGTGGCATTGGACACTACATATCATGAACTTCCTTCCGCTCTCAAAGTGTACAAAAAACTATGTTGCTACAGGTAAGCTACTTTGGAAATCGACTCCGTTTTTTACACATTTGGAGTAAAGAGTTATAACTCTCTCTATACCTATCCAATTGTAGTAGGAAATTAGATATGGCCAAAAATTCATGTTATTAATGTTAATGTGTAATAAGGAAAATTAGAGATGGATAAAACTATATTAGTGATGTAAATTTTGTAGTTAGGTGAGGAACCCAACCCAAATTTTAACTTTATAGGGTATAATAGTAAATTGATGATTGGTGTGTTAATTTAGGCGTAAAGTAAATAGAAATAGGATCAGGGGTATTTTGGTAATTCGTATATAGTTACTGTAGCAATGTCGAAATTGATGATGGTTAATTTATTTATATCAAATTTTCCTACTACAGTTAGGCATTAAAACATGAATTTATTTATCTTTGATTTCCTACTACAACTATACCCATGACATACACATGTTTTACTTTCCACCAACTTCCAACATCATATACAATTTAAAGCAATATTTATTTCAAATCTCTTAATCATAATTTAACATGAGTAATATAAATTCTATTACAATTAATTTCAACTCACTAAGCATGCTACATCACCATAATAAAATTATAATTAAAAGAACTCTATTTTCCTATTACAATTAATTCAATTCACTAAGCGTGCTATACCAAAATACTACAATTCTAATTAAAAGAAACTTACCAATTCCTTTTTTTTTTCTCTCTTCCTTCTCTTCCTTTCTTGGTTTCCTTTCCTTTCTCTTTTCTTCCCTTTTCTCTTTTAACACCTACGTAGGCCTTCCTTTGCCTTTTCCAAATTGAAAATATCAAATTTTGTTTAAGTATAATTACTTAAAATACATGGATGCCTTGGATTACTTCAATCAAATCCAATGGCCCTCCTTTTTCTACTCAATTTTCATCAAATATTAATTGATTCTAATTTCTTAAAACACATGGATGGTTAAGATTAATTCAAGCAATCTAAGGGACCACATTTAGCCACCTCATTTTCCACTAACTAACATCAAATATTAATTAATTTTAATTACTTAAACATATGGATGGTTAAGATTAATTCAACCAATCCAATGGACCACATTTAGCTAACTCATTTTCCATTAACATGGCTCATGTTTATCTTTTTACAAAACATGCTTAGAATTGTACTAAGTGGATAGTTTAGATTAAAGCAAATGGATGGTTAGGATTGTGTAGAGAGTTTTGGCCAAAACCTAATATTTTATTTATTTATTTATTTTACTTTATTATATACATATATATATAAATTTGGGCTTAGGCTTGGGCTTAAATAATTAGGCTTAGACATAATTAATTGGGCTTGGGCCTAACTAATTAAATTGGGCCTAATATATATATATATATTATATTCTTAACCCACTTAATTTTATTTTATTTTATAATCTATAATTCTAAAAATGACCTTGTTAATAATAAAATTCTCATTTCTACCCTTCATGTCTACCACATTTTTCAAACTTACAAAAATACCCTCATACATTTACTTTATATTATTACTTAATAATTATGAGTTTTATAAAGGAAATCGCAGGTGTTACAAGTTACATAATCATTTAGTTTACAAATGTATTACAAAATCCAATTACATTTATCTAGTGGAACAAACTATAAAATGTGAGTCAAGATGGACCTACCTAGAGCTTTGAATGCTCTCTATGACTACCACTAGCCCGGCAACAACTAGAACGTCTAACCTGAAAGCTGTAATGGTAAAAAGTGAGTATACAACTATAATTAGTGAGTAAATAAAATACATACATATATACATACATGCACACACATTTCCAAATACAGATATTGGGATTTCATTTACATTATGCTCTCAAATACATATATATTTTCACAAAATCAAATAATGAGGAAACAATTCATTGGTCTACAAATAGTTTAAAATAATCCAAACTAGGTTGGCCATACTTTATTGACTGCTACCTTGGCTGAGGTAATGTTGAAACCATCAGTGAGTCTTTCGTGCATAAACAATATGCAATGCATTCTTTGTAAAATAGCAATTCATTTCTTATGCTTTACAAAATCATTTTATTAAGATAAAACATGAATTTATAAAACAACGTCTATCTTACTAATGTTGGCACTGAGTAGTCGCTTAGTGACACGAGCGACTCTCCTCATCATATCCGTTAAATCCAAGATAACCCTATCAAGCCCCCAAGACTTTTCACAGGGTATCTATATAACCACGTATCTATGCGTTCGGCACACAGTGAGCTTGCCATGGACATTCTCCCTTATACTAGCCCTATTGCGGCTCTACTCAGCTATGCGACCTCTAAATAGGTCCGTTTATAGGCTACCTCCCTGTATATACAATTAAATAATAGGCCTACTGGCCATACATCAGGCCCACTAACCATGAATCAATATCTGGCCTTACTGGCCACATCGCCGACATACATGCATTAAAACAAAATCATTTACAATTAATGATTTTAAAACATTTAATCAAATCCTGATCTCCCTGACCATTTCAGGGTGTATATCAAATAACATTTAATAGTAGACTAAGTAATCAAATCAACCCAATATTATGCACTTTACATAAAATAATTTTACCTCAAATTCTTTTTAACAATAAAACTGTTTGTTTAACATACAAGCAATAAATATATGTATAACATATATATATCAATATAGTATTCATGTATGTATAAATTTACTTATAAAAAAAGGAGGGTAACCACTCTCACTTCGGATCCTCGTGCTTACTAGGTCATTTTCATTGGTTCTCAGTGCTTAAATAACACATGTTGAATACTATCAATATCCAATTCCATTCACACTTGTATAAAGCCTTAATTTAATGCATGTATGCATGATAGATATTAGTCATATATATACCTATGAACCTTGTATTGACTTTTTAACTCTAAAAATGATCTTAATCATGTCAGCCTTATAACCATATTATAGAGCTCAGAAAGAGCTTTCCATTGATATCTTATACGTCTCCTAACTCTTTCTAGATCCAAAGTTATGATCTCTTAAATTTTTACTTGCAAATCAAGTCAGAATAGAGGTCAGAAGTGTATTGCTAGGGTCAGATGTATTGTTCTCAGGTTAGAAGAATTGTTCTCAAGTCATAAGCATTATTCTCGAGTTTGAAGCAATGCTCTTAGGTCAGGAGCATTATCCTCAGGTTAGAAGCATAGCTCTCGGTCAAAAGCATATCTCTCAGTCAAGAGCATTGTTCTTAGGTTGAAACTATTGTTCTCAAGTTAGGATTATTATCCTCTGGCAAAAACAATGCTATCGATTAAAAGCATTGTTTTCTGGTTAGAAGTACATACTTAAGTACTCATTATAAAAGGTTTTTAGTGTAGAACAATTTTGTCTCTAATATAGTATTCCTAAAAATGGTTATATTCTCCCGAAAATGAGGATAACCATCAAAAAGTTCAAACTATTCGAATTATTTCCTTTCTCTTCCAAACTAATTCTAACCTTAATCCATTTATATGCTATCTCAAAATTTTAAACTTAGTTTCAACACTTCAAGAACAACCATTCAAGAGATTTATTCTTGTTCTAGTGTTCAATTTAACTCAATATCATAAATCAAAAACTTAACCAATGTACAGTAAACTCCATTTCAAAATTTACACCAAAATGAACTTTAAAACTTAAAGATGGGTGAAATATTTACCAAAACTTAAGAGAAATCCTTGGATGTGCTAGAAATTTTTAGACTTGAAGAATCCTTCAAATTGACTTCAAACTCTAACTTTCTTCCTTACTCTTTTTTTATTCCAAAATTGGTATTAAATCAAATGAGAGAGGATGAGAAATCATTTAGCAATGGTAATTTGAAAGAAAATTGGCCAAATTTGAAGTGATTTGACCGAGAATTGAGAGAGAAATAGAAAAAGATATTCTATGTAAGTGAAACAAAAAAAAAGTAAATACGGGTGAATTGCTTGGCCACATTTCATTTATCTTATAGTATAATTTCAATGATACCCCCATTCTTTTTAAAATTTTAGAAATAACTGAAAACTTTAGAAAATCTTCTTTTTAGTCCCTATATTCATAAAACAGGGTTTACAATTTCTACTCTCCTTAGAAAAAATTTTGTCCTCAAAATTTCACATACCTGTTACTGAAAAAGATACATATACTACTATTGCATGGAGTGTTCGAGCTCCCAAGTTATGTCCTCAATATTTGCATTCTGCCACATAACTTTTACCATAGTAATGGTCTTACTCCTCAAAATTCGATCCTATCAATCAACTATCCCAAAGGTATATGTTTCATAATTCAAATCATCCCTCAACTCTACTGGAGGTGTCTCTAAAATATGTGAAGGATCCGGCATTTATTTCTTTAACATCGACACATGGAACACGTTATGTATTCTTGCCAACTCTAGAGGCAACTCTAGTCTATATACTACTATGCCCACTCTTTCCACTATTCTGTACGGCCCGATATATAACAAGGATGTAGCTTGCCTCAATTTCAAAAAAGAATCACCCTTTTTTAAGGTGACATTTTCAAGAACACCATGTCATCAACATCAAACATTAATGCTTTTCATCGGTGATCAACATACGATTTCTGCCTATATTGTGCTACTTTCATTCTTTCTCGAATGATCATAATCCTCTCCGTGGTGGTTTCTATTAATTCTACATTTTCTAACTTCCTTTCAATGACTTCATCCCAATAAATAGGTGTTCTGTCCTTTCTACATTATAATGCTTCATACGGAGCCATGCCAATGCTAGCTTAATAACTGTTATTATATGCAAATTCAATCAAAGATATGTGCATATCCCAACTCTCTTAAATCTCGATAACACATGGCCGCACCATATCTTCTAAAGTCTGGATAGTCCTCTCTGACTAATCATCAATCTGAGGATGAAATGCAGAACTAAAGTTCAAAGTAGTACCCATAGCTTTCTGAAACTTTGGCCAAAATCGAGATGTAAAACAAGGATCTCCATCTGATACTATAGTGACAGGTACTCTATGTAATCTTATAATCTCTGCTATATATATTCTTATTAGTTTCTCTAAAAAGTACTTAAGTTAAACTCTGTTCTCTAAACAAAAAGGTAGAATAGTAAATTTACAACATTCATGTCGTACATGCATCTGTATAGTTAGTTGACACATAATCGAGGCTTAAGTCACTTAAATTTACTCATGTTATGAGGATTAAATGAATCAAGAAAGTTATACTTAGGGTACATTTTGTTTTGGAATAATGCCTTACATTGAAGCAATCGGCGATCTTGGCTTAAAAATTTTGAGTTTCTTGAAAATAATGAATGGTATTTACAATTCTGAACCCACGAAAACATGGAATAAGTTGATTAGGAGAGAAAACGGTCATCCAAAAGAATAAAAAACGAAGAAAAGAGGAATTGGTCCGCCGGATGGGGAAACGATCAACCTACAGTTAGTGGTTTGGGAAACAGTCGACCGGATTGAGGAACCAGTCGATTGACAATAACTAGTTTGGAAAGAGGGAACAAATGGTCGAGCAGATTAGGAAACTGGTCGACTGATAGAATGGTGGAGAAGGAAAATGGTCAATTGGATAAAGGAATCGGTTGACCGGCAGAACTGATGTCAGGGGAAAAAGAAGCAAATGATTAACCGATTGGAGGAAATGGTTGACCGGTTTGCTGCAAAAAAATATTTTGTTGGGAATTTTCAAGGATTTTGAGAGATTTTTGGTCTTTTCCCAATTTATCTATATAAACACTAGCCCTTAATAGTTCCCTTCATCTTCACTCTGTCTAAAACACTAAATTTTATCCTCCTTTTTATAAAACCGTCACTCCCTCTTCTCTCAAATTCTCTTCAATTTTTTATTTTTATTTAAAATTCCCACCACCAAATGATTCCTCATGACCTTTTATTCGATTTGTAACTCAAATTGGGTTAAGAAGAGTAAGATTGATGTTTGATGAAATTTAGGTTTCGAATACAATTTGGGATTTTTGCGTTTAATGGCAAATTGAAGTTCCTACAAGTTTCTATAAATCAACGGTATGCCTGTCAAACCATAATAGATTTGATTTAAATATTTTAGAAGTAATAGAAATCTAAGGCTTACTATTTATATAAAAATTTAGGTTTGAATTTACGTAGGAAGCATAGAATTGTGTTATATATTGATAATTAAGCTCGTAGGGGTAATTTACTGGAAATCTATGTATTGGTTATCGACTAGTATTGGATTTTAACATTTGAGCAAATGTTGGAAATTGATTTAGTAATGCGAAATTGAAAATGATAATGCCTATGGGGTTTTAATTGTTGAAAATCAAATAAATGGCCCGTTAGATTAGCCTTGTGAAACGTCATGTGTCAATTAAGAACATTTAGTCACGTTTTCCACAGACATGCCATTTACATGCATTAAAGTATAGTTGTTCGAGAACGTATAATTTATTTGAAATATGTATGTGTGATATTAGGTTCAGAAAACTTGCAAGAATGACCGACTGAGCATGAGGACATGTAGCGGTAGTGTTTACCCTCCCCTAAGTTGTGAGTAAATTTATAAGTACACAATTATGTAAATAGAATGCGTGTGATATTTATATGTATGCTTGTGTGTTAAACAAGTGTTTAAATTATTAGAAATGAACTTGCAATGAATGTTTTTCATATACTTTATATTGATATTGGGAAATATTTATAATTAGTCTATGGTCTAAATGTTGTTTTGATATACATGCTGAACGGTCGTGGAGGCGAGATTTGTTTATATGATATGAAAATTTTGATTTAAAATGAATTGTTTTAAATTGTGTATGTATATTGGTGATGAGGTCGTTAAGGCCAGATATTGTGGTATGGCCTTTGGGCTTGTTTGTTATTGTATATACAAAGAGGTAGCCTATGGACGGACCTCTGAAAGGTCGCATAGGTGAATGGAGCCACAGTGAGGCTGTATAAGGGTGATAAGTCATGGTAAGTTTACTGTGTGCCGTACACTTAGATGCGGTTTTAGAGACCCTATGGAAAGTTCTAGCAGCTTGATAGGGATCTCATGGATTTGATGGTTATAACGAGGACAGTCACTATATCACCAAGTGACAACTCGGGGTCGACATTAGTGAGATAGGTGGTAAATTTTATAAATGATTTGACAATGCATAAGAAATAGTTTATACTCTATAAAAATGCATTGCATATGATTTTATGCATAACAGACTCACTGATGAATTTTGACATTACCTTGGCCAAGATAGCGGTAGAGAAAGTATAGCCAGCCTGTTTTGGATGATTAAATTAAATGTAAACTCATCCCTCACAATTACAACTTTCAGGTTATGAGCGTTAGTCATAGCCGGGCTTGTGGTAGCGGTTGAGGATTTACGACGCTCTTGGTAGGTTTATTTCTTCCTTAACTCACATGTGTCAATTGAGTCCACTGGATATGTATATATTTTGGATATGTATATTTCTGGATATATATATTTCTAGCTATGTATTTTTTGGATATATATATATTTCCTGGGAATGTATGTGAAGTATTGAAACTAAAAGTTTATGTAAGAAACTATTATTTTGTTCAACTAATATATAAATGATTTTTAGAAATTGATATTTATATTAATCAATTATGTTATGGATGAATTGATCATGGAGATCAATTATTTGTCGTTGATAATCCTATGGATGGAAATTTTGTTTATAAAACAGTTTTCAAGATTTTAAGATTTACAAGTAAGCTTTACAGGTGAACCGCAAGGTTTATATTAGAAGGGTCTGTGGCGATTGTCACAGGTGAACCCTAAGGTTTGAGTGTGACAATTTTAATAGCATTAGAGCACCTTGTTTTGAAATGTGCTTTTAAATGTTTTGAAAATAGTTTAATGTTTTTAATGGGTTGAACATAGTTTTGAAAATAAATTTTTTTAAAATTGTCCAGTAGACATCAAGTGAGTCAAGTCGTAGAAAAGTATATGCATTTGTGTAACATATATGATCGAATTTCATTTCTTTTTGTAGAATATGCCTCCACGTACGAGAGGAGGAAGGGGTAGTGTAACACCTGTAATTTTCTTTGTAGATGCATGAGCCTAGTTTTGTAAGTTTGGAAATGTAGTAGACATGAAATGAGAATTTTATGGTTAATAAGGCTATTTTTGGAATTTTAAATTATGAACTAAAATAAAATCTAAGTGGGCTAATAATATATGTATATATATATATATATGTTTTGGGCTTAATTTAGTAATGTATA
>JAXCLQ010000257.1:0-10162 GCA_035584115.1 Cedrela odorata
CAAATCTCAATTTCTAAACTAAAACTTAACATTTAAAAACTAAGCTTCCAATATTTACATATATATATATATATATAATAAAACACATGAAAAGCAAGACTTACAATTTTTCTTCTGCCTTTCCTTTTCTTTGTTTTCTCCTTTTTTCTTTTCTCCCTTTTCTTTATTTTCTTTCCTTCTCATACGTAAATGTATGAATTCAATTTGGAAATTGAATCATTTCTTTATTTCCTACTTACACTTAAATAAAATGGATGGCTAGGATGAATTCTTTTAATCCAATGGCCAAGATTAAGGCTTACAATTAAAATAAATGAATGGCTAATATTCATCTTTATCAAATTCTAAAACCATGGCTTAAATGAAGCCAAATGTATGGGTGAGATCAAAGTAAATGAATGACTAAGATTTAAGCAAATGAATGATTGAGATTGAAATAAAATGGATGGTTGAGATTAATTCTCCTTTATTAGAAAAATTGGGCTTATTATTCATTTGGGCTTAATGTCCCTTTTTGGCCTAATTTCAAAAATAATCAAAAATAAAATTCCAAAAATAACCTTGTTGTGATAATATAATTCAAATTCTACATTTCATAGCTACTACATCCTTAATGTTTACAAAAATGTCCTTATAAAATTACTTCATGACATTTCCTAAAATTTTAACACTTAATACACAATAAAACATATTTAATATCATGGTAATAATAATAATTACATAAATAAATATATCACATCTTATGCCTCGATTTATGTTAACTATGCATGCATAAACTCGGTTAAATTCTCTTGTAAACATAATATGCCATAGA
The DNA here is from genome assembly GCA_035584115.1 of Cedrela odorata. Taxonomy (NCBI): domain Eukaryota; kingdom Viridiplantae; phylum Streptophyta; class Magnoliopsida; order Sapindales; family Meliaceae; genus Cedrela; species Cedrela odorata. The sequence goes on from JAXCLQ010000257.1 coordinate 815, forward strand.
CGTATTCATGAATGCAAATCTAATGCACTTAAATAATATTGAAGTTATAAGTTCTACATTAAATGATGAGAATTCTATTGCACAATTAGTTTCTAGAGCATATACACTAACAAACTCCCATTTGCACTAAAATAATCGCTGTTGTATCTCATACCCATTTTCTCAAGATAGTAGTCTAGCTATTTCTATGTCATTGCTGTAGTCAGTAAGTCACCCACATTGTCCTCTGAAGGGATCTTCTGAATTATTATTTCTCCTGATCCAACGAATTCTCGCAAAATGTGATATTTACGTTGAATGTGTTTAGACTTTTGGCGTACTCTTGCTTCCTTAGCCTATGCAATGACTCTAGTATTGTCACAGTACACGCTTATTAGATAAACCACATTAGAAACCACACCAAGTTTACCCACAAACTCATGCATCCAAATAGCCTCTTTTACTGTTTCTAAAGCCGCAATATATTCTGCTTCTGTAATGGAATCCATAATAGTTGTTTGCTTGAAACTTTTCCAGCTTACAGCTTCTCATTTACAGATAAATATAAAACTTGACATAGACTTTTTATCGTCAATATCTGATTGAAAATCAGAATCTGAATATCCCTAAATGTTTAACTCTTGACATCTATAACTTAAAACAAGATCTTTAGTCATTCTCAAGTACTTAAAAATTAATTTTACGACTGACCAATGTTTCTCCCTTGGATTAGCTCGATACTTACTCATGACACTTACGGCATACGCTATATCAAGTATTGTACAAAACATTGCATACATCAAACTTTTTATGGCAGAAGTATAAGAGATGTTACACATTCGCTATCCCTCTTTATCAGTCTTTGGATTATCGTATTTAGAAAGATGAAGACCGTGTGTGAAGGGTAGGAGACCTCTCTTAGAGTTTTCCATGCCAAATCTTTTCAGAATTTGCTCAATATATAATTTCTAGGATAAGCCTATTATCCTTTTTGTTTTATCTCTATCAAGGACATATGTTTCGTCGAGGTCTTTCATTGAGAAGATTTTGGATAACGAGATCTTAACCTCATTCATCATGCCTACATCATTACCCATCAGTAGTATGTCATCTACATATAATATGAGGAATATGATGGAATGATTTTTAACCTGTCTGTAAACATAGGGTTCATCCTAATTTTTGACAAAATCAAATGCTTTGATTGTGTCTCAAATCAGATGTTCTAGCTTTTGAAAGCCTGCTTCAATCTATAGATGGATTTAATGCAGCATGTATATCTTATGTATATCTATTTTGGACACAAAACTAATGGGTTGGTCCATGTAGATGTTCTCCTCAATAAAACCATTGAGGAATGCCGTCTTGACATCTATTTGCTAGATTTTATAGTCATGGTATATTGCTATGGCTAGCATAATTCAGATGGATTTAATCATAGCCACGATCAAGAAGGTTTCCTCATAATCCAACCCTTGTTTTTGAGAATAACCCTTCGCAACTACTCGTGCTTTGAAGGTCTCTACCTTCTTATCCTTACCAAATTTTCTCTTATACATCCTTTTGCACCAAAAGAAATATTCATTTTGGTGGATCCATAATGTCCAGACTTGATTTATGTGCATAGATTTTATCTTCGAATTCATAGCTTCTAGCCATTTCCTTAAATCCCTATCCAAAATTATTTTTTCATAGTTTTTGGGATCATCACTGTAATCTGAGACTCCCACTAGAAATGATTTAAAATTCCTTTCATGTAGAAATCCATACCTTTCTAGAGGTTTAGATACTCTAAAAGACTTACGAGCTGGAACCATAGTATCTGATACTGAGGTTCGCTGAGTGGACAGTCTAGTTTTAGTAATTTTGGTTCCAAGCTCTTTGGACCCTTCTTTGAGTACTATGTTTCTACTTATCTCATATTTTTCCAAGAACTCTTTCTCAAGGAAGCATGTATTCCTACTGTCCCAAACTCTTTAGTCAGAGGGAAAGCAGAAATAATATTCTAAACTGTCTTTAGGATACCCGATAATCTGACCTTTCTGGAATTTCATATCCAACTTACTCGTATTAACAAGCTTAGCATAAGTCAAACACCCCCAAATCTTCATATAGTCGAGACTTGAGGCTTTGTTATTCCATATCTCATATGGTGTTTTTTGAACAAACTTAGACGAAACTCTATTTAGAATATGCATTACTGTTTGAAGTGCATATCTTCACAAAGATGCTAGTAAGTTAGTGAAACTCACCATTAATCGTACCATATCCAATAAGGTACGATTTCTCCTCTTAAATACTCCATTGAGCTGTAGAGTATAAGAAGTAGTCATATGCGAGATAATCCCACTATCTTTTAAGAAACTCTGAAACTTAGTATTTAAGTATTCACCACCACAATTCGATCATAATTTCTTAATACTTTTTCCCATTAATTTCTCTACTTCATTCTTGAATTTCTTGAACTTTTTAAAGAATTCAGATTTGTATTTCATCAAGTACACTTAACTATACCCTGACATATTATTAGTAAAGATAATGAAGTACTTAAATTCTCCTCGGGTCATGGTATTGAAAGGACCACATACATCAATATGTATGTATTCTAATAGTTCATTGGCTCGTTCCCCTTTACTCTTAAAGAAGGACTTGGTCATTTTTCTTTGGAGATAAGGCTTATAGGTAGGATAGGGTTCACAACCCAATAGGCCTAAAAGCCTACTATTTCTAAGCTGTGTTAGTTGTTTTTCTCCTATAGAACCTAACCTATAATGCTATAATATTTTAGGATTTGATTATGTTTGGGTTCTCTTATTAGAGATAGTGCTACTAAAATCATAAACATTCATTTCAAGCATAAATAAACCATTTACATTAAGTGCTTTGCCCATAATTATATTTCTAAAATACAATAAACATTCATTACTATTAAAACATACACTGTAACCATTCTTACATAATACTGAAATAGAAATAATATTTCTTGAGGTAGATTTAAAGTATAATACTTTATTTAATTCAATGACATGCCCAAATTCTAGTTTAACAGAAGATGTACCTGGCTTTTGCTACAACTCCTGCTCCATTAGCAATCTTTAAAATGACATATTCTACTGCTACCTCAAACTATTTTGAAGTACCTGTATAGACATACAAATGTGGGATGTAGTAGCTGAATCTAATATCTAGGAATGATTATTTGAATTAAAACTTAATTCATATTCTATCATTTGACAATGAAAATTATCTGCTTTTGCCTTCTTAAGGCTTTCTATGTATTAAGAACAATTCTTCTTCCAGTGTCCATCCTTTCTGCAGTGGAAACATTTTCCTTTATCATTTGGTTTTTTCTTTTTCTCAACCTGCCCCATTGGCTTCTTAAAAGCCTTCTTTTTGGGTCCAACTTTTAGCCCTTTCTTTGTTGGCTTTTTGGTCCTGGATCTGCTAGAAGTGGCGACATAAACATTTTTATGCCCTTTATCCTTAGTCATCTAATTATAGTAGTCTTGAAGCTCATTAAACATTTTAGGTAACTACCTCTTAATCTTATTGAGATTAAAATTTGTAATGAAGGGTTTGAAACTCGGTGACAGTGATTGGAGAATCAAATTCACCTCAAACTGATGTGTAAACACCATACCATAGACCTTAAGTTGTGCCAAATTATTTATTATCTTAATAACATGATCATCTAGCGGTACCCCTTCCCTCAGCTTTTGATTAATCATACTAACACATATATTATATTGAGTAACACAAGAATTGTCCTGATATAATTTATCTAAAGACTGTGCTATCTCGTATGCAGTTGAAAATTTTTTAAATAGTATTTGAAGCTCTTGATTTATCAAAGCAAGCATATAATTTTTTACTTTCCTACTATCCTTTTTCCACTTATTGAATATTTCTATATCCTCAGGTGTAGCATTTTCCCCTATCTCTATAGAGAGATGAACTCCTAAAATATAAGTCATGTTTTCAAAATCTAGAACAATTTTATGATTTCTTGACCAGTCCTTATAATTTATTCTGTTTAGAGTGTTTGTCCATGATTTTAAGCAGTGATGTGTTTGCCATTATAAACGGTTTTATAATATTTCACAATTAAAAAAATTTAGAAGAATAAAGAAATAAGAATTTATTAGTGTTTGTAATCATTTAAACCTATTAACTGCTAATCTCATTAGCTCCCACTATTTTATTATAACCTTACACTCCCTCAAGTGGTATTCGAAAATAGTTGTTGGTTTATTTCTAGTGGGGAATCAAATTCTTGTTTCGCTCGGTCGACCTCACATAATAGAATCTTGGTCTTTCAAATTCAATGAGTAGGAAACATTTTTCCTTTTGTATTGCTATAAAAGGCATGATTCATTTCTTTTGTTCTAACTTCAGAAACCTCACATAATATAAATGTTAGTCTCCTAGGCTAGCTAAACCCAAACCATCGTCCTTTCTTAAAATGATACTTTCACCAAGCCCTCACATAATAAAATTTTTGGGTAAGTTAGAAGTATTTGTCCAAAAACAAAGTAACCAACCTTTAACATATAAATGCCATACCCTTCACATAATAGAATCATGGGATATTGACATTTATAGTGAAAATTTTGTTTACCTCACAATGGGAAGCATGGATTTAATAATTTTGCTTTAGGAAGATTTATTAGGTTTAACCTTTAAACTTAATCTTTTTTCATATTTTTTGTTTGTTTATTAGGAGCATTCATAAACATACATATCCTATATGCATACTAAAAACATGTGAGTTGATCATGAGGTTTTCAAAATTACAACTTAAAGTAAACTATTTACTAAAGGTTATAAATCTTCAGTCTCTCTTAGCTCCTCTTCGGATCTCATCTGGTATTTCGGGTCTTTGTCCTCTGGATTTATTTACAAAATAGATCTAAGGCACGCAAACCTAAATTACATGAATAATTTAACTATTAATTATGATATGCCTTAAATGAATTGAAAAAAATATTACAACCTTTGAATATTTTTAATTAATCTTTTAACACCTTTAATATAATATTCATCCATTAATTATAGATAAACATCAAATCATTCACTCTTAAGATTGCATCTAAACTTAAAGGCAAATTAAACAATTTAATTAAACTAAGCACTAGTGCATACGTACATCACATGCACATATACACTACTTAAACTACTTATATAATTACTTAATTGAAATATGCATGCACAATTATTATAAAGAAATGGGCCTTGCAATAATTACATAAGAGTTGTTAGTCATAACACTTTTGAAACACTCCACCCATACTTAAAATAATAATATTATTTATCTAATCATTTCAAAAATGATTTCATGACATTTTAATTTTCCTATTTAAATAATATCTCATATTAATTAAATATTTCATATTTCTTATATATTATAAATAATACATCTAATGTAGTATATCATGGCATGATAAATTAATCAAATTAAATGTCACACACATGCTAAAAATACCATTTAATATGCAAATTTCAGATTTGTGCATTTTTTTAACAATTCATCTCATGAGTAATTTTAAGCATCCAATTAATTCATCTCATGAATTAAATTACAATGAACAATTATCATCCAATATACACACAACACTTGTACATATTTATCATGCAAATAATATTTTAATCATATCAAAATATTTTATTTAGTATGTCATAGCAATCAACATTCTTAATGTTGTTAAGCATGTATCTTTCACTCAATCATTAAAAAAAATACAAAAGACATTTTGGAACACTTCCAGGGGCAAAATATCAACATGAAATGCAACCCAATTGCACTCAACATAATAAACTCTATATATGAAATATAATACATGTTTAAATACATCTAATCATGTTAGAAACAATTGAAAAATAAAATTTCAATTATTTAAACAAAAATAGTCCACTTGTATGCTACATTATGTATTTTACAAGCAACCTTTACATGCAACACTTCCCATCCATTAAGCACTTCAACCATTGAAATTACATGCATCTTATAACATTTACAAGCTATCTAAACACATGCAATCAGACCTAGAAAACTAATTATCTAGAATTGTTACATGCATGGCTGTATTTTTCATGCATAATGCTTAATGAAAAATACTTCACCCAATGCAACCAACATGCTTAGATCAATATGCAATTGATCCAATCATTTCATATATGTGTCATAACACTTATAAACACTTCATGCATATTAATATAATATGAAAAATAATTTTTCACAACCAATAGACACCCATGGTGAAATTATATGCTTCCTCAATGATGGAAAAACAATTTCAGTACCAATGAATGAACATGCAAAGACCTTTCATTATTTAACAAGTCAAATCATTACATATGTTAAGTGTAACACTTATACACACATTATATACATGTTCAACCATTTGAAAAATAAAATTTTAGAATATTACACACTCAAAATTGAGAAAATAGTGTAGTTTTTGAAGATGAAAACTGATTTTCAATACAATCATCAACACGCATGAACAACAATGTATCTAATACCTATAATAGCTATGTAAAATTAGTTTATTGCATTTAAATATGACATGTAAGGAGCTATTTGGCTCTGATACCATTTGAAAGAAATCAAGAATGCATGGAGAATGCATGGAGAGGATGATAAATTAGACATGGAAGCTAAGAACAAATTCATAGCTTGTAGAAATTTTTTTGGTATTTTTAAGTAAAAACTAAATTTGTAAGAGGGATTTGATGTGTTTACCTTACTTCAATGGATGCTTGATAAAGATAAAGGAGTAGCAGACTTGAATACAAATCCTCCATAATATTTAACACCACTTAGGAAGTTTTAGAGCAAATACAGTGAGAGAGGAAGAGCTGAAGTGTTTTTAGTTAAGTAAAATGTAAAACACTACCAATTTTATACTCAAGGACCCATGTGCAATTATTTTATTATCAATAGAGTCCTTACCAAATTAAATTTTGTAAATCTTACCCCATGTTTTGCAAATAGGTCATTGGATAATTAAGTATTGTCAAAAAGGCATGCAAACTACTTTAGTTTATATTTTAAACCTTTGGAATATATTTATATATTTTTAATCCTTTAACATTTAAAGGATTATTATTTTGTCCATACTAAATATTTTAAACGCTTTTTTGTAACAATTATTAATCTCATTAATAATTATTTCGCCAATTTTAACTTTTAAAATTGTCTTAATTTATTTTATGTAACAATTATATATCGTAATTTCTTATTGTCCTTGGATGGTGCTAGCCTCCTTTAGATAATCTATTTTCTCTCAATTGCTCATTTATCTCACCAAGGTTATTGGTGTGACCATGTGGGACTCCCGTGGGTTAGATGTGTCTCGATTTCGAATTACATCTAAAATTAATTTTGAAAATACTGACTATGGGTAACATCTAGTAATATACCATAGTCCCTAAACTACGATGAGTTAATTACTCCTTTAAATTCCGTTTTGTTCTCACTGTCATATTTACCATATAAGTAATATCTTTCCATTTCTACATCTTTATTGATTATGAATTCACGGATGTCAAAATTTTGAATTCGATATTTAAGTGAGCCAGCAATTAATATGTCTAGAACTTGTCATCACGAACTCTTTCATATGACTTTAAATACACTTTGGCCAAAGATTTATTTATTTTTGACATTTATCGACGCTCACCTTAGGAACTTGAATACAGATTGAATCAGTAGAAACTCCAATCCTAAAATCCCAAGTCAACATATCCTATCTTGACCATCGTTCGTTTCTTTGTAAGAACAACACATAACCAAATTGGCTTATTATACGCGGCATGGCTAGCCTTGCACGTAACACCATATGAACTATACACATCTGAATAGGATTCGACCACGATGTCTCAGGTCAAAAGATTTCATCATACACTAATATGACCAAATGATTAATCATTAACATCATGCTATTCTGTGTGATTTATCGATTGCTTTGGTCATGTTTAATAAATGGTTCTTTAACTGTGAATTCACATTAATACCCTAGTGACATGACCATCATCGTCATTTGAACTTACATAAACTTTTGATATCCTTTTGGAAGCATTTAATGTGCTTACTTTACAATATTATTGCCCAAATAATAATGTTTCTGTAGGGATCTATTTTTATAAGATCATTTATTTCAAACGTCTTATCCGAACTTATCACATTTATAAATTATTTACAGCATGTGTAAATAGTTAAAACAATATACAAATGTGAATATATGCTAACACAACTCACCATCTCACTAATAATGTTAACAACCTGACAACTTGAGGGGAGTTCAATGCTACTGATAAATTAATAGCTGGCATTGATTTTGATTTGGTTATGTCACATATAAGCTCTTCAATTTTTTCCTTTAAGCATTCCACTACTAATATGCATAGATATAGATTAAAGTTAAAAAACTTGTTATGTGTTCCACAAATAACAAAGAATTTGACAAGTATCTCACAATTGATTGTTGACAATGACATCATTGATAAATTTTCTAGTGGTTGTTATTTTATTAAGGATAAGAGAATGAGAATTGTCTTGTTAGAGTGTATGGCTATAAAGGGACAATATAAATTACTAATAATGACACATTTTAGACTTTTGTTTGCCAATAATGGATCTAAGTTTCCCATTTCCATGATGTCCCATAAAAGCACATTTCATAAGAGTGACACTTATGGTTTCTATAATAGGTTTTCACTTGATGTTTCTACTTTAAATAAGTGTATATTGTATTATAATAATGCTTTTCTAGTTTAATATGTTAGTTGTTTTACTAGTGTTGTTTCAAGATTTTCTAATCCTGTTAATTTTCTTCATAAAAGACTTGGGCAACAAAGTTGTAATGTCTTGCAACTTATAATGAATTAATGTACTCTTTTTTGTTTCAATGAATGAAAAAGAACTTTCTCAATTTCATAAAGCAAGCCAGTATGGTAAGGGTTATAAGCTTCGTTTTAGTAGTTCAAGTATTACAAGTACAAAACTTAGAGCTTCTTTATGCAAATATTTAGGGTCAGTATGCTGTTGTTTCCTCAACAAGTTTTTGTTATTATCTATCTTTGTTGATTTTAAACTTCAAGTTAAAAAAGCAGTTTAAATATTCTATAAAACTTTTAGTCTGATTTTGGTAAAAGGTTCTCGGTTTTTCCTAAGTTTCTTCAACAATATAATATTCAGTTTTGTTATTTATGCCCTCATAGTCAATCAAAATGGTAATGTGAACATATGAGTATTGTAGAGTTAGGCTTCACTTCACTTGCTTAGGGTTCTTTGAACAGAACATAAACGAAGCATGCCCTGTTTTTGAGTGCAGCGGAAGTGCGACGCACGAAATGGATTTCCGGGCG
>JAXCLQ010000258.1:0-10161 GCA_035584115.1 Cedrela odorata
ATTTCATGTCTACTAAATTTCCAAACTTACAAAACTAGGCACATATAGTGTTGAATGTAAATTACAGGTGTTACAGTACAAATTAAAGTTACTGTACAAACAGTTACTATTCAGATCGAGGTTACTGTAGCAACATTCAAAAATACTGTAGCACCTTCAAAATCACTGTTTACCCGAGACAAAAACACACCAATTTCTTCCCACAAACATCTCAATCAATGTAAATTCAACCTAATACTTTGTTTTCTACTTCAATATAACCTAATTTAACATTTTCTATTTAAAATTAAGTTTAATTTGGATGGATGAATAGTAACCCCAATTAAATCAATGCTAAAAATCTAAAAGTCAAGGTTATAACAAGTGATAAACCTTACCGGTAATTAGGATTTGAAAGAAAATTGCTCGAATTCGGAGTAATTTGTCCAAAATGGGAGAAAAGCTTACTATAAAATGCTGAAATAAATACAGGCGGGAGGAAGAAGATGGTGAAAATGTATTATATTTTGAATTGCAAAATATCAATTAGGTCCTTGCTATTTTTAATATTATAAAAATATCCTAAAAGTTTAAATAAACTTTCATTTTTCGTCCCTTAAAAAAAATCTAAAATAACCCAACTTAATAATCCAAGCACTATTTCCTTAATCCAAAAATTCACTTATAACCCAACTTAATAATTTTAATTTTGGGCCTAAATGAATAACACTATTTTGAGCCTAAAATTTAATCATTCACTCAAAAATTCTAAGTTACATAAAATTTTAATTAACCAAATAATATTAAATTATTTGATTAAATTTTTTACATACTGCAGGTACTACAGTTATAAATTTTCAAAATTGCGGGCGTTACAGATCATGAGTCCCTAAAACATCTAAAGGGCCAGAACAAGCTGAATTCACAACATGCCAAATGGGCTGAATTCCTTGAGACATTTCCCTATGTCATTCGATACAAGCAAGGTAAGGAGAATGTAGTTGCTGATACACTTTCAAGAAGGTACTCGCTTCTTACTTCCTTAAATTCTAAATTACTTAGTTTTGAGTTTATAAAGGAATTGTACCCCACAGATCATGATTTTGCTAATGTCTATGATGCTTGTGAACATGCTGCATTTGATAAGTTTTATAGACATGATGAGTATCTTTTTAGAGAGAAACGTGTGTGCATTCCTTATTGCTCACTTAGAGAGTTGCTTGTTAAAGAGTCTCATGATGGAGGATTGATGGGGCATTTTGGCATTCAAAAGACTTTAGACATACTTAGTGAGCATTTCTTTTGGCCTCATATGCATAGAGATGTTGAGAGGATTTGTACGAGATGCATCACATGTAAACAAGCTAAGTCTAGGGTTTTGCCGCATGGTTTGTATACCCCTTTGCCTATTCCTAGTGAACCATAGATAGATATCTTTATGGATTTTGTGTTAGGCTTGCCTAGGTCTAAAGGAGCTAAAGATTCTATTTTTGTTGTGGTTGATAGATTTTCAAAGATGGCACATTTCATTCAATGTCGCAAATTTGATGATGCCACCCATGTTGCTAATTTCCTTTTCTAGGAAATAGTTCATTTACATGGTGTTCCGAGGAGCATAGTTTCTGATCGTGATGTAAAGTTCCTTAGTTACTTTTGGGAGACATTGTGGACAAAGTTGGGAACAAAATTACTATTTTCAACAACTTGCCATCCACAAACTGAAGTGGTAAATCGAACTTTGTCACAACTTTTGTGTACATTTATTCAAAAGAATCTTAAAAACTGGGAAGACATCTTACCTCATGCTGAATTTGCTTGTAACAGATCTATTCATTCTTCTACTTCTTATTCACCATTTGAGGTTGTTTATGGTTTTAATCCATTAACCCCTTTGGATTTATTGCCTTTGCCTTTGAAAATATCGAAGAGTCTTGATGGAGAGAAGAAGGCAGATTACATGAAGAAACTCCATGCGAAAGTGCATTTAAGTATTGAGAAACGAAATGAGCAACAAACTTGACAAGTGAATAAAGGCCGAAAGCAAATACTCTTTGAACCTAGAGATTGGGTGTGGGTGCATATGCGTAAGGAACGTTTTCCGGAGAATAGAAAAAATAAGTTACATCCGCGAGGAGATGGACCATTTCAAGTGATTGAGCGTATTAACGACAATGCCTAAAAATTAGATCTCTGAGGTGAGTATGGTGTCAGTGCTATATTTAACGTTTCTGACCTTTCTCCTTTTGATATAGGTGATGATGATTCGAGAACGAATCCTTTTGAAGAGAGGGGGAATGATGCGAATCAAGTTATAAATAAAAATCAATTAAAAGTTAACTCCGATGTCAACAAGGTTAAAATGCTCAATGATGAATCAATGGAGCCACTAGAGTGGCCTAGTGGACCTATAACAAGGGGTCGTGCTAAAAAGCTCAAAATGGTCTTATTTGCACATGTTCAGAAATTGTTGCTTGAAAGTGGGATGCACAGTAATATTGAGGGAGTCTCATGCCTTATAATTATTATTTATACATGTTTAGATTAGTTATTAGAGACTTTAATATTTAATTATGTTCTTAAGAAGTTTACTTAATAAAGTTGTTTTATTTAATTGAGCTATCTAATAATTGATTGATTTTATTTTGTAGGATTTGAAGTTTTCTTAGCTGTGAGATTGAGTCAAAGTGCATTAATTAAAGAGATCTCCAAAATCATGGATACGCAAGGAAGGTTGCAAGCAAAAGAGTGCAAGATCAAATCTTAACTAAATTTAAACTTTCAAGCATTAACTATTAGATTCTCAATTATGTAAACTTTTTATTTTGTCTTGATTAACTTTTGGTATTTTTAGAAAGTTTTTATTATGTTTCAATTAGGTTTAGACTTAAGACTATTATAAATAGTCTTCATATGTAATGGAATGGACAGTTTTTTGGAAAATAATAATATTGTGAGGAATTGTCTCTTCATTGTTCTTCTTAGAACTTGAACTTATCAAAGCTTGTTTGTGGCGTTCTACTTTAGACTTATTGAGAATTCGTTCTTGTTCCGTCAAGAAAATTCTTGTGGCATCAAAACCATCCGAGATACTTAATTTCTAGTCTTTCCTTAAAACTTCGCTTCTGTAACGATTCGTTCCTCACGGGATTCGTATCAAACTCTTATTGTCTTGATTAAGATTTACAATAGCTTTCTTGATGGAATCCAAGATGCTCTGCAAGTTGTTCAAGATCCGTTGCATATTTCGGATAGGCCTATTACGAGGTCACATGCAAAGAAAATCAAAGAGACAATGAATGGACTTGTTCAAAGAAACATGATTGAAACCATGCAGGAACTTTAATTAAAGAGCTTTACATCATGGAAGATAGGTGTAAATTCCTTACATATACAAAGAGTTATCTATATAACTAGTTCTTAAACTTATAATTACTTTATTAATTACACATATACCATAATTTTCATCTATACTTGACTAACGTTCCACGCGTCCTTTGTCTCTTCTACGTACTATTCTCTGAAAAATAAAATTTTTACAATAAAGAGTGAGATATAATCTCAGTAAGTAAATCATATAAGTTTTTTTAATATCGATGTGATACAGAACATATTTCTTTTCATTTCAAAGCAATAATATTTGCACAAACGGATCAATGAATTGTTAAACTATCAATTAACACAAGAATTCATTCATATTTCAAACATTTTTAGAATAACTCAGTCAGTTAGTGTCATCTGCACCTACGGTGTCTCGGATCCAGAACGTGATCACGTATTTTGCTTAAAGTGGATAATCTTTCCATTTCAAACATAACAGAAACATGCGTAACACGTTAAACAGATTTCTAAACAACTTACAAGTCTCGCATTTGACACAAGACCTAAGCAAATCAGAATAAACATTAACTAATGACTAGAGCCATAAAATCATTTTCATTCATAAATATTCACACATCGACATTATTTTCAACAATCATTTTATGAATTTGATATTAGCATATCAAAACATTCAAAATTTTCAATTTTCATATTAGCTTCAAACACATGCTCAGATATCATATTATTTCAAAAACAGTAAAATGCATTCACAATTTACTTATTATAAAGGGAGGGTAATCACTCTCACTAACAACCATTGCGCTTATTCAGTCCTTCTCTTTGATCATCATAACCTAATACCTTACATACGTAACTTATGAATTCTACTATTTAAATAATCAATATAATTGCACTAAATGCATATTTTCATATAAAATATAACTAAATTTCTTACTTTAATATATTTAATTAAGTTTAGCTAACTAATGTCATTTTTCATATTTTCAATAATAAATTTTCATTGCTAATTTATTCTAAATTTCATTTCTGACTATCCTAAATTTACACATTTTTGTTTAAGCAAACAACTACGACTTTTATATTAATACTATAGCAAATATACTATTTATGCTGGGTTTATTGTAGCACATTAAAAAATATTGTTCACCAGAGAGCAAAACATCTTAATTTCTTTCTACAAACACTTCAGTTGATGCAAATTTAATATAATACTACATTTTCCACTCCAATTCAATACAATTCTAACGTTTTCTATATAAAATTAAGTAAAATTTTCTCGAATGAATAGTAATTTTCAATTTCAATTTATACTTAAAATCAAAATCCAAGCTTCTAATATATTATAAAGCTTACCAGTAACTAGAATTTGAAAAAAAATTGCTCAAATTCGAAGTAATTTAGCTAAAATTTGATAGAGAGAGGGGGGGAGAAAAGTGTAACACCCGAAATTTTTGTAGAACTCATAACCTTATTATCTAAGTATATTAGAATTTATATTCATGATAAGTTTATGATATAATATTATGAATGTAAGAGAAATTAACCGAGTTTACGCATGTTTAGTTAACATGGAAACAACGTAGGATATAATATAATTATTTAAATAATTATTACCATTACCATGATTTTAAATATGTTTCATAAAGTATTAAGTGTTAGAATTTTAAGAAATGTTATAAACTAAATTTTTAAGGGTATTTTTGTAAACTTGAAAGATGTAGTAGCCATGAAGGCTAGAATTGGAATTTCATTGTCAACTAGGTTAATTTTGAGATTTTAACTAATGGATAAAAATAAAATAAAATAAAATAAAATATATATAATTAAGTGGGCTATATTATATATATATATATATATATAGGCTCAATTTAATTAGTTAGGCCTAAGCCCAAACTTAAATATATATGTATAATAAAATAGGTCTAAGCCTAAGTTTAAATATATATATAGTAAAATAGGCCTTAGCCCAAGCCTAAGCTTAATATATATATATATATATATGATAAAAAAATAAATAAATGAATAAAATATAATGTTTTGCCAAAATTCTCTACACAATCCTAACCATCCATTTGCATTAATCTAAACCAGCCACTTGGCACAATTCGAAACATGTTTTGTGAAAGGATAAACATGAGCCATGTTAGTGGAAAATGAGGTGGCTAAATGTGGTCCTTTGAATTGGTGGAAGTAATCTTAACCATCCATATGTTTAAGTAATTAAATTAATTAATATTTGATATTAGTTAGTGAAAAATGAGGTGGCTAAATATGGTGCATTAGATTTATTGAATGAATCCTAGCCCTTCATGTGTTAATGAGTTAAAATGTTATCTTTTAACATTTCAAAATTGAAATTAAATGAGACATTTACGTGAGAAAAGAGAAGGCAATTAGAGAAGGGAAGAAAAGAGGAAAGAAAGAAAGGAAAAGAAAGAAGAGAGAAAAGAAGGAGAAAAAAATTATAAGTTTCTTTTAATTAGTGTTTTATTATTTTTGTCTAGTAAATTTAAGGAATTGTTAATGCTAGATTGTAGTAGGATTTATATTATTCATGTTAAATTATGATTAGGTATATATTGAATAGTGAATAAAGTAAATATGATGTTAAATGTGTTTTGGGAATTCATTAAATATCAAATTGGAAAATGTGGATGTCGTAGTAGGTAATGACAAGTATAAATGTGTAACTGAAATAGATTGCGTTAATTTGATTTTAGGTACGCCACATTAATCTAAAAACATACTCGGGGAGAGCAGGAACAAAAGTAAGTAGATCATGCATGCATTTTAATGTTTTGAAACTATGCGATATTCGATGTTATGATGAAAAATGTGATTTTAACGTTTGATACGCCAATGTGATTTTATGAAATGATTATTGAAAAGAATTTAGGATTTAAATGTTGTATGCCGATATGACATTTATAAAATAAATATGAAATGATGTCGATGTGTGAATGTTTATGAATAAAAATGATTTTATGACTCTAGTCGTTACTTAATGTTTATTCTGATTTGGCTGGGTCTCATGTCAATGTGGGACTTGCAAGCTATTTAGAATTTTGTTTAAATTGCAATACGCGTTTCTATTTAACTCGTAATGCGCATTTATGTTATAATTGATATGAAAATGTCCGCTTTAATCGGAACATGTGATCACATTCTAAATCCGGGTCACCGTGGGAACAGGTGATACTAACTGACTAAGCCATTCTGAAAATGTTTGTATTATGAATTGGTTTCTGTGTAATCAAAAAGTTTGAAAATGTATAGATCTGTTTGAGTATTTATATTCTGTACCGCATCGACATATGCAAATTTGCATAGTTTACTTATTGAGATTATATCTCACCCTTTATTGTAAAAATTTTATTTTCTAGAGAATAGTACGTAGAAGTGACAAAGAATTCAAGCAAGGGTTACCAAGCGTATATGAAATTTTTAAATATATGTAATCAATAGATTAGCTAAGGGACAAGAAGCGTAATATGTATAGACTTGTATGTATAAGAACTTTTGTTAATTGTAAATATTTAGGACTTGTGTAATAATAGTATAGCATTATATAATGAAATGTGAGAATGACTTTGTATTTGTAACTATGTATGGAAGGGGGTGTTACATTTAGTGATATCAGAGCTAAGGTTTGAGGTTCTGTAGACTCTTAGTTATGAGGTAATGATTTGAGGTTCTTAGATATTAAGAATGCCTGGAAATTTTGAGTATATAGACATTCGAATTAATAAGGAAACGAAGATTTGAAATTCAGAGAATCAATTAGAAAAAATAATTATTACATTGAGGGACAGTAAAGAAAGTATCGATATCTGTTAATACAATATCGATACATGTAAAGTAAGTATCGATATCTGTTAATACAATATCGATACATGTAAAGTAAGTATCGATATATATGAAGAAAGTTTCGATATATGTGAAGAAAGTTTCGATACGTGTGAAGAAAGAATCGATACTTTTTAAGTCAGAGAGTTCAAAATTATTTATGAACTCGCCCAGATTAATACCGTAAGGAGAAGGGATCGATACATGAAGGAAAATATATCGATACTTAGTGTCATAAAAAAGAAATTTCTAAAATCAAAATTTTAATAAACGGATTAATACCAAGGCTTTAAAGTGTCGATACATTGCAAAGGAGAGCCTAGATTAGGATTCTATGGACTTCGGGTTAATTAAGAATAAAATAATAACAAGAATAATAATAAAAGTAAAATTTTGTTAATTGGATATAATTGCAATAATTTCATGGGATTTAATTTTGTTTCACTTTGGCTGAAGATGGCAAGGACAAAGTATGATAGTGGACTAGTATAAATAGAAGTAAAAATGGTATGATTGGTGGTGTTCTCGTAAAGGACTTTAAAATTTGTATATTACTTAGAAGGGAGCGAAACTAGCAAGAACTATTCTCTGTTATTCCCATACCGATCTGGGTCCAAGGGGAACGGATGAAGTGAAAAAGAAAGCCCTCTTAGAAATATGGGTGTATGGAAAATATGTGAATTGTAATAAATTAATAGTGTGATGTTTGTATTGGATGATGAGGTATTACAACACCTATAACACAGATAGGTGTTGGGAGAAGATGTTAAGGAAAACCTTTCTGGACAAACTAGTTCAAGTGGAAAAAAAAAATAGCAAGGAGGATCGAGAAGATTTGATCCTTATTTGAATCGCATTAGTCAACTCTTTGTAACCATGATTACTAAAGTTAAAAATGGCTAAATGGTAAAAAGCTTTATTGTGCACAAGTGTAATTTAATTTCTATTTTATTTAAATTGGTGTTAATGTTTGGATAAGTTAGAAAAGTTTATAAAGTAGAATATATTTTGAAGGACGGAACGACTGTTGCAAAGTTAAACTGGGTGTTCCATCAAGTATACTTATAATTCCATTGGATAATAAGTTTGTTGAATTATTTATTTTTCATTACATAATAATTAAATGGATTAGTATCGTGTGATTGTAGAAAAAAAAGTTGATTAAAAAAAAATTAGAATCATCCTAATATTTTGCAGTGATTTTGTTGTGAGTAGTTCAGTTGACGTTATTATTTATATTATGAACCTTACTAAATTAGGTATGTTGTTAGGAAAAAAAAAAAAAAAGCGTCACACAGATCTCAAACAAAAGTTAATGCATTAAGTTCAAGGGTCCCTCAAGATGTAAATGAAGAGGGGGATCCTGCAAGAAATTTCGGGGACGAGTATCCTATCATAAATATGATTAATAAGAATGAAGGAGCAACCTAATAAGTTGACTGAAGGTATTGTTTGAAATAGTGGTGCTTTAAGAAATTGTTATTTGATTTGTTTTTATTGGGGGAGTATGATAAAATTTCTTTTAAGAATATTGATGCATGTCTTAAGTAAGAAGTGAGATTTTAGAATAAAAAATTTTCTTCAGCTAGTATGAGACTCAAATGAAAATAGAATTAGTGAATGCATCCAAATAAAATGTATAACATGACTAAACAAGATGTTGAAGCTTGTAATTGGGTCATGAAAAGTATTTTTCATTTCTTAAACATTTTTGTGATTATTTATGATTTATAAAATGTTAAGGAGATATTTAAAATTATTATTTTGAGTTTATATTAGTTTTACAAAAGAAAATTATGATCCTTGTTAAATGAATTATCTCGTGATATGTTATTAAGTGGCTTTTGATATGAGACTATTTATGAGTTTAGTTTATGATTAAAAGTAAAGCCGAAATCTTATTTATTCTTAAAAGAAACAGTAAGAAATAAAAATTTTGTTTTATGAGATTTATAAGAATTGATTACTTAGAATTATAATTCTTTAATTGAGAATGGAACCTAGGCTGTAAATATATGAGGTTGATATAAGATTTCATTTTATGTTCTTATATGAAAAGATTTATGAGGATATTGAAGAAGTATTATGAAGAAGAAATTTAAGATCATAGAAGAAAAATAAATAAATAAATTATTTCTGGATAAAGGCCAAGGGTGTTTAAGAAATATGACAATTTTTTTTTAAAATGTGAAATTGATATTCTAAAGAAGATTAGATTTACAAAGATTTAAAATAATTACTGACATGTTATACATGAAAAGGGATGCATAGTCTCTTCAGTTAAGAATTTATATTTATTTATGTTATTTAATAAATTTTCAATGATTAAGGAGTACAATTAGGAAATTCAACAAGTATAAGATATGTTTATCTCAATGATACTTGAAAGATAAAGTTCATAGTTGAAAAAAAAAAGATAACAAACACAATTTAAAAAGAAAGATAACTAGTGAGTTATTTAAGAGATTTTAATTGAGAATTTATTTGTATCAAAGATATATTAGTGAGAATATTGTAATGTGTGTAATGATATTAAATTTTATATGCAAAATTTGTGATAGTAGACTTGATATTATTGATAGGGTTTGTAACTAAAAGAATATTGATTATATGGATAAGACGATCTGCAAAAGAGTTATTCAAGGTGAAAAGAAGAAAGATTTGATTACTAAGCATAACTCGAATATTATTTTATTGAATTTCTTTATATTAATGAAGTTATTTTAATGAGATTGAAAGGACATATAAATTGGTATTGTATTCGCTCAAGGGGATGAAATTCGATTTTTTGTTTGATGATTAAGATATTATTGAATATACATGTTCGTAGTTTAAATTCAAAAAAATTTAGGGCGAGTGATGAGATAGTTAAAATCGATACTACTTTGTATGATTTTATATGTCGTATGTAGATACATTAGTTTGTAACTGATTTTAAGGTCCATATGGTGGAATTATGAGATATTATAAGAAGTATGTTATTAAATTATTTAATTT
>JAXCLQ010000259.1:0-10159 GCA_035584115.1 Cedrela odorata
TTATAGTAAAGTATCAATGACATAAATTGCAAGTCTACATTTCTAACTCTTGAAATTTAAAAACTTACCTCAACTTATCAATATTCTTCTATCATATTCAACTTTCTATCTCCACTAAAAATTTTCTATTGAATTCATGCCACTTATCATAAATTTGTGGCACATATATTCTTAACACTACTCGAATTCCTCTAATTAACAACTTAATTGTCCCGACATCTCAGTCACTATATTACGTTATAAAATACAATATATTCCAAACAGGGCCACTTATAAGGGACCAAAAATTAACCAACCAATTAAAGTTAATAGTTAATAAAAATTTGAACTTTACACTTTGTAATTCATATGATTAATATCACAATATGACTTCACACTCAATACTCTCTTGGTTAAAAGAAACTATAACTAAACACAAAAGAGATACCTTCTAAGGAAAATTACATACTATAATTAATTATAACAACTAAAAAAAAAAATTCTCAAAATCTTATTTTAGCTCTAAAACTAGATCTTGATTTATTCAGTAACCTAAATGAAATGAAATTTCTCTTAAGTTCTGCTACCTATCTAACATTGTCTTATGTCTTCACTGATTACATTATTATTACCTCTCATTCCATCATTTTTGTTTTCATTTTTTTTTGTCTCTATCAGCAATATAACCAACATTATGTCTAACCTCACATCTAACATTATTTTATCATCTCCAGGTCTACAATAAGAAGATATTATATATTAGCAAAATGATTATAGAACAAAACAGTTAACACTCCCAATTTCCTTCACACAAACTTAGCCTACCCATGATCGAAACTAGTCCGATTTTGCCGAGATTTAAATTTAATCAAATCAACACATCATCTCAATTAAACAATAAGGATTCAGACTAGTCTACTACATAAACAATATTAAATAATTTCACATCTCATTATTACACTATATGGAATAAGATACCATACTTATCTGTTTAATCATCATGAAATTGAAAATAACATTTTCAATAAACTTATTGCCCAATGAAATTATAAGTAAACTTTTTTGGAATGTCCGTTTTAACTCTGTAACGGCCGTTCAATCCTTCAAAATATACCCTACTTCATAAACTTTTCTAATTTTATCCAATTATTTATACCAATTTAAATAAAATTACACTTCACTAAAACTATATCTTCATTACTTTAATAATCTTAGGTTCTAAATTCTAAAATTCTAACTCTATTATTTATTTTTTTAACTAACCCAAAGTTTACAAAATCTTGACATGAGCTCTAATTTGTAATGTATTGCCACTTTTAAGCCCTAGTATCTATTCATTCATTAAAATTTTAGTTCTGAAAATTTCTTTGACACTAAGCATCGATATATTTACCTTTATGTATCGATCTCTTCTCCTTAAGGTATTAGGCGAGTTCGTAAATAATTTTGAACTCTCTTACTTGAAAAATATCAATACTTTCTTTACGTGTATTAACATTTTCTTTATATGTATCGATACTGTGTTCATATATATCGATACTTTATTCTCATGTATCGCGATACTGTAATCACACGTATCAACACTTTCTTCTCTGCCTCACATTGTCATAATTATATTTTCTCATTGATTCTTTGAATTTCAAACCTTAGTTTCCCTATTAATCCGAATGTTTATACACTCAATTTTTTTTTTTTTAGTCATTCCTAATAGCTATAACCTTCAAATCATTATATGATCACTTAGAGTCTACAGAACCTCAAACCTTATCTCTGATACCACTCTTGTAATACCCTATTCTCATATTTATTCAATCAATCATTATTACATAATGTTATATCATTTCATACAAAGAGTATTACTATTACATAATCCTTAAATGTCTACAATTTTTAAATTCCTTACATGTACAAAGAGTTATCTATATAACTAGTTCTCAAACTTATAATTACTCTATTAATTACACATATAACCAAGATTTTCATTTATACCTAACTAACCTTGCACGCGTCCTTTGTCACTTCTACGTACTATTCTCTGAAAAATAAAATTTTTACAATAAAGAGTGATATAACATCTCAGTAAGTAAACCATGCAAGTTTTTCATATGTTGATATGATTTAGAATATAAATGCTCAAACAGATCAATACATTTTCAAACATTTCATATTTCTTTTTTTGTCAAAACAATCATATTTGCACAACTGGATTAATGAATTTTCAAACTATCAATTAACACAGAAATTTATTCATGTTTCAAAAATTTTCAGAATGGCTCAATCAATTAGTGTCACTTGCACCCACGGTGATCCGGATTGATAACGTGATCACATGTTCCGCTTAAAGCGAACATTTTCATACAATTATAACAGAAACGTGCATTGCACATTAAACAGAAACGCGCATTGTGCGTTAAACAGAATTCTGAATAGCCCAGAATAAACATTAACTAACAACTAGAGCCATAAAATAATTTTCATTAATTAACATTTACACATCGACATCATTTTCAATAATCATTTCATACATGTGATATCGGTATATCAAATATTCAAATTCATCATTTTCAATTTTTATTTCATAAAAATAATCTCGGCATACCAAAACAATAAAATTCATCATTTTTATCATAACATTGAATATTGCATGATTTTCGAAAGTATTAAAAATGCATGCATGATTTACTTACAACAATGGGAGGGTAACCACTCCCACTAATGATCCTCCCACCTAACCTGATCTTTCTTCCGAATTCTCATAACCTAATACCACAAATATATAAATCATGATTTCTACTATTCAATAAAATAATGTAAATATTTTAGATGCGATATTCGTGCAATTAGTGTTAAAATTTGCTTAGTTTTACCCTTATCCCAAAATTTAACTAACTAAATCCTTTATTCGATTTTCAACAACGATTTCTATTATTAATTTATGCTAATTCATGTTTTTGACTGCACTAAATTTATATATTTTCGCCTAAGTAAACAAATACGGTTTTTATTTAAATATTGTAGCAAAATACTATTTTATGCCGGAATTACTGTAGCGTCATACTGTTCATTCCGGGGTACTGTAGTTAAGTATTATTCATATCAGATTTACTGTGCAAACAGTTACTGTACAGATTAAAATTATTATAGTAATATTCAAAAACACTGTACCAACTTCAAAAACACTGTTTATCTGAGAGAAAAACACACTAATTTTTTCCCACAAACACCTCAATCAATGCTAAATCAATTCAATACTATGTTTTTTACTCCAATTTAACCCAATTTATTATTTTCTATTCAAAAATGGTAATAACTTATTTAAATAAATAGTAACTCTAATTTCAATTCATGATAAAAATCTAAAATTTAAGTTTTTATCAGGTTATAGACCTTTCCAGTAACTGAAATTTGAAAGAAAACTGATTGAATTAGAAGTCGTTTGGCCTTAAATTGAGAAAGAAATTAGAGAAAGGGTTTGCTGTAAAAATGAGAAAATAAGCATACAAAGTGGCACGGCTTTGGGGGAAGAAACGCTAAATTTATTTTAATTTGGAATGTAAAATATCGATTAAGTCCTTATTCTTTTTAAATTTATTAAAATAACCTAAAATTTTGAAAACTTTTCATTTTAGTCCTTTTGAAAAATTCTACAATAAACTTTAATATTTCATAATCTTTGCAATTAAGTCCAAAATTAATCCAAATACTATTTCTTTAATCAAAATTCACTTATAACTCAACTTTATAACATTAATTTTAAACCTAAACAAATAACACTATTTTGAGTTCAAAATTCAATAATTCACCCAAAATTCTAAGTTATATGAATTTTTAATTAATTAAATAATATTAAATTATTCGATTAAATTTTCTAAATACTGCAAATACTACAATTACAAATTTTCAAAATTGCGGGCGTTACATACATGAAGCTACCTGAATGTATTAAAGGTAATTATTCAACTAATCAAGTTTGCAAGTTGAAGAAGGCTATATATGGACTTAAACAATCACCAAGAGCCTGATATGCTAAACTTAGTCATGCTCTTGTTAATATCGGATTCATAAAGAGTGATCCTGACAATTCTCTTTTCACCTTACAAAGAGAAACCGGTATGACTTGTCTAATTGTTTATATAAATGATATAATCATAACCAGAAGTGACTTAGAAGGGATAGAACGAACTATGTCACATCTTAAAATTAAATTTGATGTAAAAGACCTTGGGGAACTAAAGTACTTTCTTGGAATCGAAATGACCTACTTAAAAAAGGGTTTGTTTCTATCTCAAAAAAAGTATACTCTTTATCTTCTTGAAGAAATAGGAAAACTTGGAGCTAAACCATCAAAAAGCCTTCTTGAAAGTGGATACAATGAGCTTTAGAGGGAACCACTTTAAGATATTACGCAATATCAACGGATAGTTGGTAAGTTAATTTACTTAACCATTACATATTGTGATATCTCTTTTATAGTTAATCAAGTGAGCCAACACATGCAAACTCTGAAAACAAATATATGCAAATGGTAAAATGAATTTTGAAGTACTTGAAAGTCTCTCTTAGAAGCGGCATTTAGATGAAGAAGAATAAAACCTCAGATAAAGTAAGCTACTGCGACGCGGATTAAGTTGGAAGCGTTAAAGATAGGAAATCCATCACTGGCTATTACATATTTGTAGGAGGCAATCTCGTAACTTGGAAGAGCAAGAAGCAAAGCGTGGTTGCAAGAACAAGAGCAAAAGTTGAATATCGCTCAATGGCATTTACTACTTGTGAGCTCATTTGGCTAAAAGCTCTCCTTAGAGATCTTGGAATAAAGATTCAAAGACCTATGAAGCTCTACTGCAACAACCAAGCTGCCATATACATCACATCAAATTCGGTCTTCCACAAAAGAACAAAACACATCGAGGTCGACTGCCATTTCATTCGAGGAAAAATTCAAGACGGTACCATCATCACCGAGCATGTTAGGAATGAAGAGCAACTTGCAGACATCTTTACCAAAGCTACTAACATAGCACTCAGCAATGTTATGCTTAGCAAGTTCAGATTAATTGACATCCACGAGCCAAACTTCATGAGGAATGTTAAAAATAACATTGCCACGTCAACGGAGCTACGTCAACGACATTGCCACATCAATGACATTGCCACGTCAATTTAATTTAAACATCCAACATCTTTACAAGAATTTAGAAAAGTTAAATTAAGTAGTCGTTATGAATAGTGGGTGAACAGTAATACCTTACAACTACTTTATTTGAATTTTAAAATTTATACTTTAGATTATTGTACCTAGCTGTTGGGTGCATATAAGGGGTTGTACTTAGCCATTTGAAGCTTGCCTATATAAAGACATGCTTTATCTTTGTTTTTAATCATAAAAAAATAACACAACAACATTTTTACTTTGAACTACTCTCTCTACTTATACTTAAATTGTAGTATGCAAGTATAATTGTTCTTACAATTTTTTACAATAAATAATATAAAGAAAATTTATAAGGGTATTTTTGTAAGTTTAAAAAATATAATAGACATGAAGGGTAGAAATGAAAATTTTATTGTTAACAAGGTCATTTTTAAAATTTTAGATAATGGATTAAAATAAAATTAAGTGGGTCAAAAATATAATATATATATATATATAGTATGTATTGGGCTTAATTTAATTAGTTAGGCCCAAACCTCATTTGTTATATCCAAGCCCAATTGTTTAAGCCCAAGCCCAATTTATATTATTTAATTAATAAAGTAAAATAAATAAATAAATAAATAAAATGCTAAAATTTGGCCAAAATTCTCTACACAATCTTAACCATCCATTTGCTTTAATCTAAACCATCAACTTGGCACAATTCTAGGCTTGTTTTGTAAGATGGATAAGGATGAGTATAAAGGCTAAGTTAGTAGAAAATTAAGTGGCTAATGTGGTCCCTTAAATTGGCTGAATTAATATAAACCATCCATGTGTTTTAAAAAATTAGAATTAATTAATAATTGATGAAAATTGGGTGAAAAAAGGAGAGCCATTAGATTTAGGTTAAAGTAATTCAAATCATTCATGTGTTTTAAGCAATTATAATTAAATCAATTTGATATTTTCAATTTGAGAAGTAAGGATACGTATAAGGCAAATTGAGAGGAGAAGAAAAGAGGAAAGAAAGAAAGGAAGAGAAAGAAGAGAGAAATGAAGGAAAATTTGTAAGTTTCTTTTAATTAGAATTGTAGCATTTTAGTGTAATATGCTTAATGAATTGAATTAATTGTAATAGGAAATTAGAGTTCTTTTAATTAGACTTTTATTATGTTGGTGTAGCATGCTTAGTAAGTTGAAATTAATTATAGTAGAATTTATATTACTCATGTTAAATTATGATTAGAATATTTGAAATGGATATGGCTTTAAATTGTATATGATGTTAGAAATTGGTGAAAATTAGAACATGTGTAGGTCATGGGTATAGTTGTAGTAGAAATCAAAGAGGAGCAAATTAATGTTTCAATGCCTAATTGTAGTAGGAAATTTTCATATGAATAAATTCTTGTTAGTAGTGTTAATTGTAGTAGAAAATTAGATGTGGCCAAAAATGCATGTTATTAATGTTAGTGTGTAATAAGGAAAATTAGAGATGGATAAGATTATATTAGTGATGTTAATTTTGTAGTTAGGAAATTATGAATTTATATTGTGTTAATGTGTATATAGTGTTTACATGAGAAATGGATATTGTGTTAGTTGGTAGAAAATTGAATGATGATGAAAAGAATGAAAGTGCAATAATATATGTGTGTGTGTGTGTGTGTTTGTGTATGTGTGTGTGTGTGTGTGTGTAAATGGATGTTACTTGTAAATTTGAAATGGCGTAATTGTGAATTGGAATTGAATCTCTGTAATTTCGGTAAATCGAGTTTGTATGTAATGATTGGAAGTGTTTAAAATTTGATAATGTGGGTGTTATCGGAAAATGAATTGGCAGAAAATGGCAACACTCGATGAATTCGAAATTTTTTGCCAAATGTGTGTGTTTCTGAAAGTTATATATGTACAAGTATAAATATGTATAAAATGATATAATGGCATGAATATAGTAATAAGTTTATGTTAAGAATTCATAAAATGTCGAGTTTGGAAAATGTGAATATCGTAGGAATGTAGCGACAAGTATAAATGTGTAATTGAAATAGATTGTGTTAATTTATTTTTGGTATACAACATTAATATAAAAACTTACTCAGGAAGAGCGGGAACAAAAGTAAGTAGATCATGTATACATTTTAATGTTTTGAAACTTTGCGATATTCAATATTATGATGAAAAATGTGATTTTAATGTGTGATACGCCAATGTGATTTTATGAAATAAGTAGTGATATGTTTGTGAATTTGAATGTTTACGCCGATGTCGTATTTACAAAATAATTATGAAATATTGTCGATGTGTGAAATATTTGAATAAAATGCATGTTATGGCTTAGTCATTAGTATGTTATTTTAACCTAACCAGGTCTCGTGTTGAATGCGAGGCTTGCAAGCTAGTAAAAATTTTGTTTAACATGTCGTGTGCATTTCTATTATATGAATATGAAAATGACCGCTATATGCGGAACACGTAATTACTTTTTGAAACAGGTTATCGTGGATGCAATTGACACTAACTGCTAAGCCGTTTTGAATATGTTTATATTATAAATAAATTCTAAGTGTTTGGAAAAGTTTGAAAATGCTTTGATTGTTTAAATTTTATATTATGTTATGCATCGACATATAAAAAATATGCATGATATGCTTACTGATATTTGTATCTCACTCTTTATTAAAAAAATTTATTTTTTAGATAATAGCACACAGAGGTGACGAGGGACGCAAGTGAAGGTATTAGGCATACTTTGAAGTTTTTGGATATATGTAATTGTAGGTTAGCTAAGTAATGTATATAAACTTGTATACATAATAACTTTTGTAAATTGAACTATATAGAACTTGTGTAATAAAAGTAATGCATTGTATATTAACTGTAAGATTGGTATTTGAGATTAAAAGTAAGTAAAGGGGTGTGACAACACAATTTCTTCTTAATCACTTTAAATGCTTCATTTGCTGCTTTAGTCCATTCAAAGTTACCTTTTCTCATGCACTCGGTGATTGGTGCCATGATGGTATTGAAATTAGAAACAAATCGACGATTAAAAGATGCTAACTCATGAAAGCTTCTGACCTCACTGATGGATTTAGGTTGCGGCCAGCTTTTGATTACTTCAATTTTGGAACAATCCACCATCATGCCATCTTTAGAAATAACATAACCAAGAAACACAACACTAGCAGAGAAAATGTCACACTTCTCCAGTTTTGCATATAACTTCTTCTCCCTCAAGATATAAAAAACTTGTTGCAAATGAGCAACATGCTCCTCTTTACTTTTCTGTGCACCAAGATATCGTCAAAGTATAATACAACAAATCTTCCCAAGAAAGGCTTCAACACTTCTTCATAAGTCACATGAAAGTACTGGGAGCATTAGACAAACCAAATGGAATAACTAACCATTTATACAATCTTTCCCTAGTCTTGAATGTCGTTTTCCACTCATCTCCCTCCTTCATTCTAATCTGATGATACCCGCTTCTAAGATCAATTTTTGAAAATATCATAGAACCATTTAACTGATTCAACATATCATTAAGTATAGGAATGAGGTACCTGTACTTGATGGTGATATTATTTATAGCTCTACTATCCACACACTTCTTATAAGTTCCATATTTCTTTGGTACTAATAATGCTAGCAATAAACATGAACTTATACTTTCTCTCATAACACCACGATTAATCAACTCATCCACTTGTCTTTACAACTCTTTGGATTTCGCTGAGTTACATCTATAGGTTGGTTTATTTAGTAAGGATGCCTTGGGTGTAAGGTCAATTTGGTGCTCTATACCTCTCAAAGGTGGTAATTCGGGTGGTAGATCATCTAAGAAGAAATCACGGTATTATTTGAGCAAGTTTTGGACTAATGGGTTTAGTTCACTCTCATTCTCAATATTCTTCCTCTCACTTGCAAGCAAGGCAAGGACAAGTTAATGTTTAAGGATGGCTTTCTCAAGTTGACTCTTATTTAGGACAATGTTCTCTTTTAGTTCTTCTATTATGCATGTGAGTTTGTGTATTTGTGATGGTTTCAAGGGTAGTAGGGTGATGTTATTCTCTTTCAATTTAAATGAATAAGTATTCTTACTCCCATCATGCTTAACTCCTCTATCAAACTGCCATGGCTTACCCAACAACAAGTGACATGCATCCATAGAAATAACATCACATAACACTTCATCAACATAAGTTCTACCAATGGAAAAAGAAACTAAGACCTGTTTTGTAACTTGCATAATATTTTCGTTACTAAGCAGTTGAAGCTTGTATGGTTGAGAATGAGCTAAGGTTAGAAGGCTTAATGTAACACTCGAAATTTTTGTAGAACTCATAACCTGGATATTATTTAAGTACATTAGAATTTACATTCATGATATGTTTACGACATAATATTATGAATGTAAGAGAAATTAACCGAGTTTACGTATGTTTAGATATAATATACCTATTTAAATGATTATTACCATTACCATGATTTTAAATATGTTTTTATAGAGTATTAAGTGTTAGAATTTTAAGAAATGTTATAAAGTAAATTTATAAGGGTATTTTTATAAACTTGGAAGATATAGTAGCCATGAAGACTAGAATTGAAATTTCATTGTCAACAAGGTTATTTTTAAAATTTTAACTTATGGATAAAAATAAACTAAAATAAAATAATATATATATATAATTAAGTGGGCTATGCATTATATATATATATATATATGATTTAGGCCCAATTTAATTAGTTAGGCCTAAGCCCAAGCTTAAATATATATGTCTAATAAAATAAGCCTAAGCCCAAGCTCAAGCTTAAATATATATATATGATAAAAGAAAATAAATAAATGAATAAAATGTTATGTTTTGTCAAAATTCTCTACACAATCCTAACCATTCATTTGCTTTAATCTAAGCTATCTACTTGGTACAATTTTATACATGTTTTATGCAAACCCTGACATTCAAATATAAGGGTAAGATAGTCATTGCATGACTTTTACTTCCGCACATGCATGCATATGGTTAGTTGACACAC
>JAXCLQ010000261.1:0-10155 GCA_035584115.1 Cedrela odorata
GAGCAAAATTTGTTATATTTTGGAATGTAAAATATCAATTAGACCCCCTGTTCTTTTAAATATTATAAAAATAACTTCACTGCCTTGACATTTTCAACATTTAAATTCGAAAGATAATTTCAAGAAAGCCTTGACATTTTCAATGCCTTGAATATCATCTCTTGAGACA
The DNA here is from genome assembly GCA_035584115.1 of Cedrela odorata. Taxonomy (NCBI): domain Eukaryota; kingdom Viridiplantae; phylum Streptophyta; class Magnoliopsida; order Sapindales; family Meliaceae; genus Cedrela; species Cedrela odorata. The sequence continues at coordinate 170 of JAXCLQ010000261.1, forward strand.
ATAATATCATCAACATATATAAGTACAACAGTAATACCAAAGTCACTAAACTTCACAAATAAAGAATGATCTGAATTGCACATTTTAAAATCATTTAATTTTATGTATTATGTAATTTAGAATACCATGCCCTAGGTAATTGTTTCAGTCCATAAATGGTCTTTCGAAGTTTACAAATATGATTATGAGGAAAACTTTTGTCGTACCTTTGCGGCAAATGTATGTAAATTTCTTCTTCTAAATGACCTTGTAAAAATGCATTTTTCACATCTATTTAAAACAATTGCTAATCATAATTGGCTATCAAGGACAAGAGAACTCTAATAGTATTCATTTTTGCCATAAGGGTGAAGGTCTCTTCATAATCTAATCCATATGTTTGTGTAAAGACTTTAGCAACTAACCTAACCTTATGTTTATCTAATGAACCATCACTTTTAAGTTTTGTTTTGTACACCAATTTACATTCTACCACTTTCTTTCTTAAGGGCAAAGGAACTATTTTTCAAGTTTTATTATTTTCTAATGCCATCAACTTCTCTTTCATAGCGCTTTGCCATATAGGAGAGTTCTTAGCTACTTCATAGCTAACTAGATCTTGGATGGAGTCTAACCTAGTTAGGTATGCTTGGTATTCGTCTTTGACATTTTCTAGGGAGTAGTACCTTTGGATTGGATGAGCAATAAACTTTTTTTCCATGAAAGAACACTCTATTTCTCATCCATTCCGAAGCGAGTCTCCTGTTCCTTTATGACCTTCTAAGTCGTGGTACATGTTCTTAAGTTTGTGTTGTCACTTCCCTTTCACTAATCTCACTATGTTCAAATAGAGGTGAACTAGATTCTAGCCTAGTTGAGCTCTTAGTTTCTATTTTAGTTGGACTCTCGATTTCGTTTAATATATCATCCTCACTAGATTTTTCAATATTAGTAACATGATCATTTTGTTCATTACTATGTGAGTTATCTAACTCTCCTTGAGTTATTAGCTCACTACTCTCCTCATTATGACTCTCAAGTGGTAAAGGGTTGTTATTTTCTATAACATTGCTTCTAAGAGGTTGATAATCATAAATATTGGTACTAAGTAAAGGATCATCTATCATTTCATCTTCTATTTTCTTTTTGTTAAAGTAGGGTGTGTTTTCAACAAAAGTGAAATTTCTCAATATTTACTTTTCATAAGTCAATGAATTAATGCACTTATAACTTTGTGTTAATGCAATAACTCAAGAAGATACATTTCACACTTTTATGACTAAAGTTTATCTCTTAGATGCCTTACAAAGTGTACATAATACATGCAACCAAATACCCTAAGGTAAGTAAGATCCAGTTTCCTATCATTGGCTAATTCTATTGGTGCTTGTCCATTTAATAACTTAGAAGGTGTCTTATTAATAAGGTGAATGGCTGAAGTCACTGCATCCCTCCAAAAGTATTTTGGAACATTCGTATAAAACATCATAGACCTAGCCACATCTAATATGTGTCTATTCTTTCTTTCAGCCACTCCATTTTGTTCTGGAGTATATGGACATGAAGTTTGATGTATTATTCCTTTAAAGGCTAAGAATTCTTTAAAAACATTGTCAACATATTCTTTACCATTATCGGTTCGCAAGATCTTGATTATCATTTTAAATTGATTTTTTTATCAATGTACTGAAGTCAATGAAACATTTAAGAGCTTCAGTTTTATTCCTCATCAAATAAATCCATGTATATTTAGACTTATGATCTATGAATGTAATAAAATATTTGAAGTCATTATGAAAAACACAAGGTGATGACCAAAAATCCGAATGTACGAAATCAAAAAGATCTTTGCATTCAAATTGAGAATTTACAAAAGGTAATCTGGTTTGTTTGCCTAGATTACATGCATTACAATCCTTGATCTCATGAAATTTAATATTGAGCACAATTTGACTAGGACGATGTCCTAATCTTGCATGCCAAATCTTCTCTAATTCTTAGTCTTCTTCCACTCTAAAAGCTTTATTTATGCCTTCTAAAAGGTAAAGTCCATCTTTCATTCTTCCTTCACCAATCATTCGGCCGGTTTGAACATCCTAAAAAATTACTTTATTAGGGCTGAATATTTCATTGCATTTCAAGTCTTTTGTGATCTTACTAATAAAAAGCAAGTTAGATGCAAAGCTAGGAAGGTATAAGCCCTTGGTATTGGATGACAATATGTTCAATTTGCCTATTCTCTTAATAGGTACGTTCAAACCATTAGCTATAGTAAAATGTTTTTCATGACTCAAAGGTTCAATTTTAGATGCATTATGCATGTTCTTAAACATGTGATTACTAGCACCCGAATCAACAATCCATGGTTCAACATTCAATTGAAGGTTAGAGACCATACCTTAGACTTGTGAGGAGCTAGCGTTGTGATTGTTAATGAGTTTGGCAATCTCATTTAAAAGTGTCGTGGAAGATTGCTCTCAGCTGCATGCTTTGTTTCTTGTGTGGTAGGCTTGTCATTTCCTTCCTTCGGTTTGAGATGAGGGTGAAGAATGTAACACCTATCCTTGGTATGACCTTGCCTTCCACAATGCTCACACTCTTTGGTTTTGCACCATTTTTCAAAGTGTCCCAACCTTCCACATTTTCTACATTTTGGTGACGGCCTTTTATCACCTTGAGCATTTGAATTTGAGTTTCCTTTAGCAAACATTGCTTCCTCTTTTCTTTCTTGCACCATAGCTCTTCTTTCTGCCCTAAGAGGTTTATACACCTTTGTTGCCGAAATTTCCTTGTCCACCATGTTTACCACCTCATCAAAGCTTGGCATCTCCTTACTTCTCAAGATTTGAAGTCTTAGGTCATTATATTCAACCCCAAGGCTAACTAAGTGAGAGCATACCAAGTTCTCATTCCTTCTTTTTTCTGTCTCTTTTGGATCTACAACATATGGCCTCAAGCTTTCCATTTCATCCCAACATTGCTTAACCTTAGTAGTGTAGGTAAAAAAAATCACCATTCTTCAAGCTTAAATTATGAAGATCTTGTTTGAGTTCATAAATCTTCATCAAGTTCTCTTGGCTACCCATTCTCTGATTGATTGTATCCCAAATAAATATTTAGAACTTTTACACTTTTGGAAGCTACCAAGCAAGAAAGAATCAATGGAATTGGTGATCCATGTGAACACCATGGTATCTGCATAAAGCTACTCGTCATACTTCTCATCATCCTTACTTGGTTCCTTGATGCTTCCACTCACATATTCGTATACCTTTTCGCAATCAATCCTCTTTTTGCAGCATCCTTCCATGTAGAAAAGTTCTTTCCATTCAATGGAAAAGTTGTAATTTTGATGCCAATGGAATTATCAGTTTCAATAGAATAATCACCACCTTTGATCAAACTTGAATCTCCATTCCTAGCCGCCATGATTAACAGAAGAAATTGGCCCTTTTCAAAAATTGAGGTTTTAAGTAATCAAAGGTGAGAAATGCCAAAAATTATAACCCCAAAGCTTACACAAGCTCTAATACCATGTTGAACAAATAAATACAAATTAGTTTTAAGATGAAAAGGAAGAAAAATAATAAAATAAACAAGTGTAGAAGAGAGAGAATGAGAGAGTTATGAAGAAAATGAGTGAGCCTTTCATTACACTTTTATTTACAAAGCTATTGGTTTATATAGGAGAGTATCTAACAATAATTTTTCAAATTACAAAAAAACAACGTTACTATTCAAAGATACTGTTTACACGTGCACTGTTCAAAATGTTACTGTTCACGCGTGTAATTTTCAAAATGTCATTTTGTGTTAATTAGGTTAAATAACTTATGAACTTCATCTTGAACTTCTTTGAAGAGTTATTTAGGCTGAGAATAAGACTAAAAGCCAATCAAGATCCGTGATGGGTGTTGTCTTCATCTTGGGCCTAATGAAGTTCTTTAATAAACTCTTTATTATCTTCAATATCTTCAACAGCCTAATTGAGCGTAAATACAAGTGGAGTGACATCGCCATACAATTACGTGAGCTGAGAGCTTATTCACAATGTCTAAGAAAGTTGCTGCAACAAATAGTACCAACGAAATAGCTTACAAAGAGGAGATCCCCGTGTTTACAATGCAAGCTATATTTAAGCGGTTTGAGTGGTTGGATATGATGTTTGGGAAAATGAGTGATAACATGGAGAAACAAAAAGCAAACATTATGCATATGATGGATAGACATGAGAGAGTATTGGTTTATGTACAAAGGGGGCAACTTAATCATGTACAAAATTCAAATTTACAAGCTAGGAGTAGGCAGTTACCTTTAGATGAGTATGAAGTCGAGAATGAGTGGGCTGATGATGGAGATTTTGATGAGTATGGGCATGGACCAGCCATGGGCAGATTTTGGCTAAGGGTTGGGAGACATGATAGGGGAGTTCGAAGAGGTTTTAGAGAGAGAGATAAAGTCAATGAGGACTTGAGTTAGATTAAGATTACGATTCCTCCATTTTAAGGTAGTAGTAATCCTAAGGCGTATCTTGAGTGGAAAAAAAGGATTGAGTTAATTTTTTAGTGTCACAACTATTCTGAGCATAAGAAAGTGAAGTTAGTCATCATTGAGTTTACGGATTATGCAATTAATTGGTGGGATCAGTTGGTGACTAATCGGAGAAGAAATTATGAGAGGTTCATTGAGACTTGGGTTGAGTTGAAGGCCGTCATACGAAAAAGATTTGTAACGAGTCATTACTTTAGGAATCTTTATAAAAAATTCCAGGGGCTTACATAAGAGTATAAGAGTGTGGAGGATTATCATAAAGAGATGAAAATAGCAATGATGAGAGTTAATGTGGAAGGAAAATAGGGAAGCCACTATGGCACGATTTTTGAGTGGTTTGAATAAAGAGATTGCGAATATAGTGGGACTTTTGCATTCTATGGAATTAGAAGACATGGTCCACATGGCCATGAAGGTGAAGAGGCAGTTAAAGAAGAAAGGGGCAGCGAAGTACACTTCTAGTTCAAGTATACCTTAGAACCAAAATGGGATAGTAGTGGTAGAAGAGATGGAGTTGTTTCTAAGCTCAAATTCTAGCCACCTAAATGAAAGGAAGATTCAACCATTAAGCCTAAGCCAAAAATCGAATATCAACCCTACAAGAATTGAGCTATCAAATGTTTCAAATGTTTGGGAATGGGCCACATTGCTTCACAATATTCAAATAAGAAAGTCATGATGATGAGGGATGATGGTGAAATGGTGACCGCAAGTGAGAGTTAATGTAGAAGAAAATCGGTGTGTATTAAGTGCACATATTAAAATTGATGACATGGAGAAGCAAAGGGAGAACATATTTCATACTCGTTGCTTCATTAACAACAAAGTATGTAGTATGATTATTGACATTGGGAGTTATACCAATGTGGTGAGTGCTACTTTAGTGGAAAAATTAGAGTTGCCCTTGTTTAAACATCCTAAACCTTATAGATTACTTTGACTAAATGATTGTGGGGAGATTAAAGTAATGAAGCAGGTATTGGTTACTTTTTCGATTGTGAAATTCAGTGATGAGGTGTTATGTGACGTTGTTCCTATGCATGCGTGATGGGATCCATGATGGTCTACAAATTGATTAAGTTGTTCAAGATCCATTACATGTTCATGGAAGATAGGTTTGATATGAAGTCCAAGTCCAAAGTGAAGATAAGCTTAACAAGAAGTTCAAGTTTTCTCCAAGAGTGAAGATATGAAGTCATATGCAGCCACATTGTATTCTACATGTGAGCTTGATATAATTTTATTTAATTATTTTAGTTATATTAATAGGCTGATATAATTAATTAAATAGTCCATATTTATTTTTATTATTTGTTTTAGCTTGTTTTAGGGTTTTCTAATGTTTAAAAAGGAAACAAAGTTTATTTTTGTCGGTTGCTAAGTACCCGCAGCTAGGGTTTGCTATAGTATTCATAGATTAGGGTTTGCTATAGTTGCATGGCCTATGGTTGCTATAGTACTACAGATAAGTTGTTTAGCATTTAAACACCTTTAGCTTGTTATTTTAAAATAACTTTTGATGAATAAAGTTCTAAAACTCTCTGTTTAATTTTGAGCAATTCTTCTTGAGTTCTTGAATGAACATAAACTTATCAAAGGCCTTGCAACCCTTTGTGACGACATACCTTTTGGAATACTATTGGTTAGTTACTTAATCTCGAGTTTCGGGTCAATAGTTAACTTTCGCAACCTAGGTTCTTAAGAAAAGTTCCTCAATAGGTCTAAGGCTCATAATCTGATCATATTGGCTTTCCAGATTATGATTAACTTGTTCGTGAGTTTTTAAAGTGTTATTCTTTGGAGGTTCACATCAGATTCACTTATTTGTGGGTTTTTGAAATGTTGTTCTTTAAGGGCTCACATCAGTTGATATCAAAGTTTGGCTCCAAGATCAGGTTATTATATCATTTATTTTTAATTTTGCATTCGTCGAGCGAAAAATATATATGTATAAATCTGATATATTCTGCCTTAATGCACTAATGTTCTAGAGTTTGAATATATTGTTCTTAGTTTATCTTACTTGTTGAGTCATTAAATAATAATATACATGTCATTCTTGTTTCTTGTGAGTCTTTCTTATTTCTTGCGTGTTTTCCATATGAGTTCTAAGAAAAAAAAAAGGGGGGAGTGAAACTGAGAAAATCCATGGGCACAAAGGGAAGAGAAACTAAGAGTAGAAATAAAGAGAGTGAAGGAAGGGTGCAATCTGCTTTCTTTACCAAAATTGGAGTATGGGTATGGACCAACCATGGGCAGATTTTTGCCAAGATTCAAGAATGAATCCTTTTGAGGAGAGAGGGAATGATGGGATCAACGATAGTCCACAAATTAATCAAATTGTTCTAGATCTATTGCATGTTCATGGAAGATAGGTTTGATATGAAGTCCAAGTCCAAGAGTGAAGATAAGCTTAATAAGAAGTCCAAGTAGAACTCCAAGTCCAAGAGTGAAAATATGAAGTCATATGCGACTACTTTGTATTTTACATGTGAGTTTGATATAATTTTATTTAATTATTTTAGTTATGTTAATGGGATGATACAATTAATTAAATAACTCATAGTAATTTTTATTATTTATTTTAGCCTATTTTAGGGTTTCCTAATGATTAAAAAGGAAAGTTTATTTTTGTCGGTTTCTACAGCACCCTCGGCTAGGGTTTACTACAGTTACATGAACTAGGATTTGCTACAGTGCCACAGACAACTTATTTAGTATTTAAACACATTTAGCTTGTTATTTTAAAACAACTTTTTATGAATTGTTAGCAATTTTTCTTGAGTTCTTAAATGAACTTAGACTTATCAAAGGTTATGTAACCCTTTGTAGTATCATATCTTTTAGAATACTGTTTGTTAATTGCTTAATCGCAAGTTTCGAGTCAACAGTTAACTTTCGCAACCTAGGTTCTTGAGACAAGTTCCTCAACGGGTCTAGGGTTCATTATCTGATCATATTAGCTTTTCGAATTAAAATTAACTTGTTCTCGGGTTTTTAAAGATCGTTCTTTAGAGGTTCACATCAGATTTACTTGTATGTTGGTTTTTAAAGCGTCGTTCTTTGGAGTTTCACATCAATGCCAGTCACTTGTTGTTGGGGAGACCATGGCAATTCAATCTAAACATAACTCATGATGGTCATACAAATCGGTATAGCTTTTTTAAGGATAGAAAAAAAGTGATCTTCATACCTTTATCTCTGAAACAAGTGTTCGATGATCAAGTAAATTGAAGAGTGAGGTCAAGAGTTCCAAAGGAAATAAGGGAAGTGAGGCCAAGAGTATTGAGGGGAAAAAAGGGAGTGAAACCAATAAATTCATGGGTGCAAATGGGAGAGAAACCGAGAGTGGGGAAAAAGTGAGTGAGGGGAGATTGAAATCTTCTTTCTTTGCCAAAATTGGGAAAGTGAGGAGAGAATTCAAATAGCAAAAGCTTATGATCTTACTTATCTACAAGGAGTCATTTCTTAATATTGAAGAAGTTAACACTATCTCTTCTCTTCCTAGTGTTTTTGTATCTTTGTTGCAGGGATACGAGGACTTATTATCCAAAGACATACCTAGTGGAATGCCACCCATTCAAGGTATTGAGCACCGACTTGACATCATTCCGAGAGCTGTTATTCCAAACTGATCAGCGTATCAAAAGTTATTGAAGGAGAGCATGAGTTCTTATGTTGTTCCAGTACTTTTGGTACCGAAAAAAGATAAAATATGGAGGATGTGCATTGATTGTCGTGCCATCTGATAAGTGCTAAATTTTACATATTTTCCTTTTAATTTTTCTTCATTTCTTGGCTAGTTTCTTCAAATTCTTAATTCCTAATTATTTATTTTCATGTTTTGTAGGATTCTTAGAGACAAACCACCAAAAAGAAAAGAAAAGCTATATTTCGATGTGAAAAAGATTCAGTTTACAAAATTTAAAATTTTAGAAGGAACCAAGGGCATCAAATAGAGTAAAAGAGATGTGCACATAGGGTTTATTGGGCTGAATTGTTTTGGGCTCCTAAAATTAAACAGAAGAAATAAGCCAATTAAATTAGGGTGATTAATTAGATTAATTTTGGGTTGAGTTTATTGTTTTGGGCTCATTTAATATTATTTTAGAGGGCTAAATTACTATTTATATAAATAGTAATATAAGTTTGTATTTAATATGTTTTGAGTCTTATTTGAATTAGGAAAACTAATATTAGTCTAATTAGGAAGTCTAACCTTATTCACTCAAAAAATCCTTTTAAAACAAGAATAAGTAGGGCTTTATAAAAGGAGCACAAGTTTAGGAAAAATTTTCATTGACAGCTGCAATAGCTACAAATTCTAGAATTGAAGATTAAAAGTCGCACAACGAAATTTCAAGAAAGGTGCCGTAAAAGTCAGAATTCAAGAACAAGAATTAAATCTTTTGATCATTATTCTTTTTATTATGTTCTTTTATAATTGTTTCTTCCATGAATCTTGTGATTACTAATTCAAGAATGAGTGGCTATATTTCAATTTAGTTAGGGATGATTTCAAAACCTAGACATGATTTTATTTCATTAATTCCAGAATATCGTTCATATATATATATATATATATATTTTAAAGATGTTTATATTCTACTATTTGAATGTCATGAATTGTTTTCTTGTTTATTTAGGATGGCCAATTAGATAGACTTGATTTTGATTCTATCGCTAGTTTAGGGTCGTTGATCTGTAATTGTCAAGATTCCGAGACATGAGTAGTAATTGTGATTAAAGTTTGTACAAATATTAGGAGCGACTCAAGAAGTTGTGTGCATCATGCTCTCATATCTCATCATCAAATCAGCGAAAAACTCCTAATTTAGTATTTTTATGAAGGATAAATGCCAATGAAAAGGAGCATGATAGATGTCGCAAGCGGAGGAGTAATGGCACTAATCTCTAATATGGCTGCTAATTCTCAATAATTTAGAAATGGATCAAAGCTGCCACCATAGAAAGTAAACGAGGTTGGGGATACATCAAACATTGAGCAACAAATTGCCAATCTTACTTCACTCGTTCAAAACATGGCAATGGCTAACTTTCAACAATTGAAGGTGTGTGAAGCATGCTTTATGATTGGTCATCCAACTGACATGTGTCCATCTCTACAAAAGGGACATTTAGAGCAAGCCAATGCTCTAGGAAGGTTTCAAACGCAGCAGATGTTTTCAAGGAAAAATTATGATCCATTCTCCAACACTTACAATGTTGGATGGAGGGATCATCCAAATTTCAATTATGCAGACCATCCTCAACAATCTGCTGCAAATACCAATATCAATCATCCTCCGGGTTTCAATCAACCTCGACCACATTCTACAAATTTTTGTAGAACTCATAACCTTAATATTATCTAAGTAGATTAGAATTTACATTCATGATATGTTTACGATATAATATTATAAATGTAAGAGAAATTAACCGAGTTTACTCATGTT
>JAXCLQ010000264.1:0-10149 GCA_035584115.1 Cedrela odorata
CTGAGTTATGTTGATATAGTATGAGTTTGCTTGAAATTATATATACAGCAGGTTGTGTAAGGCTTAGGGTGATGGAGCGGACCTGTCACCTGTCAGAGCATGTTACAATATGTACCACATTTTTTATATTTTTTAAATGTTACTTGTAAATAAACAAGTATCCACTCCAGCTTTAATATGAGGAGCGATCCAAGAAATTACAAAATATATAGCCCACATGGAAACCAACATATTAGAAAATTTATCAAAATACCAGCTCCTAAAAATTAAAAGCAAACTCAGCTAAAAGTAAATAATAAAATTGCTAAGGCAATGAAAGAAGAAATGGAAAAAAAAAAAAAAAAGAGAGAGAAAAAAGCAACTATATTGAATTGTTTCACCAAAATGCAAAATTCTTGACTTTTAAATTCTTTTATAGCCTGGATCAGTAAGTTGTAATCGATAGTCTATTAATACACTTGAGATGGGAATTTGGTCACCTAGATTACTTATTCATTAACTAATCATTGTTTTATTTCCTAACATATATTATCTGTATACATTTATTTATTTATTTAGTTATTGAGCAAATACAAATACAAATACGATATAAAGCTCCTAATTAACGGAGCAAAAAGTTAAAATATCAAAAGCACATACTTTAAGTACTATCTATAACAGTGTTTCTCATGATCATGTAAAAGTATTGCATCAGTTATAAAGTCTTTTAACGGTCAAAACTAAGGGAATGGATAAAAGGAAAAAAAAATAATGGAAATACCTCTGTATTATCCGGTTGAATTAAAAGTCAGTTGTCATCATCACCAGAATAATTGTCATCACTATCCTGCTCATATATCTCATATTCTCTCTCACTGATGTCAACATTTTATACTTTATCACCATCAACATCGGTGGATGGAAAACTACCAAAAAGCTCTTGCAAATATGTTCTTGAGTTGCTCTCCAAAACAAGATCTAAAAAATGATCTAGGAAATTTGATGCAGCCAGGAATGCATGTAGGGAAATACCTAAAAAGTATGGAAACAGCATAACATAACTTAAGATTCAAATTAAAGGCTTACACAATAGGCAAGGAGATTTAAATCTTTACTTTAAAAGGGAAACTAACACTTAAATCTGTCAATAATAATGAATATGCGAATTCTCTGAACACAGACACAGAAAAATTGATAACTAATGGATCTTTCATATAGAATGTTGTTGATTAATTTTGTTTCAATATATGTTTGTGAGATTTGCCCAAGGGCTTATTGATTACTCCAGAGATACATGATTTAAAAGAAATGCACTTGACTAATGCTATTGAGGATACATGAATGCGATTGCAAAGAGATTTCATCATCCTCACCAACCTACAAAGACAACATAACAAAAAGAAATGTCGGTAAAAAACCAATACTTGATTTCTTGAGGGGAAAAAATGAAGGAAACAAAAAATTAATATATTAGTGCAAAGAGCAGAAATTTGATTACCAGATCCAGTGCTTCATCTGCATCTGATTCCTCTTCACCATCATCAGCTACCATTCTATCTTCCTCCTCATCAACCTCTATTCCATCTTCATCACCATCAACTTCAGGTTTTTCTTCATCTCCATCGCCTATAAGCTCCGCATAGTAAAATTATATTGGTAATTTGACATTTAATTAAGAGTATAAATAGGATACTTACAGAAGAAATAAAAGGTACTTCCACACTAAAAACTCCAGCCATTTCGCGGAAGTAAGAAGTTAGTAGCGCGCACACACACAGAAACAAGTTCAGCAAAGTTTCAGTCATACATAATTAATAAATAGGTGCACATAAAAGTGGCAAATAGAAAATCATCAATAAATCTAAGGCAAGGAAGAATGTTATGCATGGAGAAGTGATGGTTCTAAAGAAAAGAAGAAAATATTTTCAGTATTTAAACAATCTATAGATTGCATAGAACTAAGGACATTTTAGGATAATTTCAACAAGGATAAGAAAATTTTCACAATATTTGCACCATTTGACAATAATATGAACAGTAGGGTAGCACAATGAATCAGTAACACACACTTCTTGAAAATTTAAATAAGATAGAAACTAATAGAAATTTCAAACCTTTATTGACTTGGCGTTGTTCCTCTTGATCAGGTTTTAAGGTATCTTTATAAATGCAGACCCTCTTTAACTTTTCAAAACTTTCACAAGCCCTTTTTAGAAACTTCTGAGCACCCATTCCAGGATATACTGACAAAAACCTCACCTCCACACATTTTCTTATAATAGTGATCACATAACGTGAGAACCATCCTGTTTGCAGCTGCAAAAGTAGTACTATAAAAACAGGAGCTTTAAACATGATGTTATGCAGACTGCAGATGCTCATTTTACACAAAATTAGACTGCAAACTGTTTTCTTTTAGAAAATTATTACATGCCACCATGTATATTTTAGAACATTTTCTGAATTTATGTTCTTACGGAGGTATAAAGCCAATAATATTCACAGCAACACATGACGGGAAGCACTATTGCTAATTATTGGCTACTATATTAATGAGTTGAAGCAGCTTTACATGGCTAATTTTTCTTTTGTCCACTCTCCACCTGTTCCTGGACCTCAATCAAAGTTATTACTTAGGTTTCATCCAAGAAAAGACAGCCTTAACATTTTGTTTGGCCAGTATAGAGAGAGAGAGAGAGAGAGAGAGAGAGAGAGAGAGCGTGGAAAAACATTACTTAATTCAATAAAATCATCAAGTATGCACAGTTCTTTTTGAAATTATCAATCATTTTGGTCATTGGATGGTCGTACTACAAGGTATGTATTCTAGAGTGGATAAGCAGCTCACTAACAGCTAGACGAAAAAAAAATAATAAACAGCCAAACTACTTCAAAAACCTCCCAAAATTAAAAGATCGCTACAAATGAACAATTAAAGAAAATAGGAACATCTGTGAATTCATTAAAAACTAATGCCCACAGTGAAGCCACAAAGAGAATTCTAAGCCATAGTATATCACTTTCCTCCCAAATTTTGTCCTTGAAAATCACTCTCTCCCTTTCCTACCAAATAACTCAAGCAATAGCCATGATTATAATCCCCCATAAAATAGAAGCTTTAATCCCTCAACTAAAAGCATCATATTCTTCTGTATGTCAGAACTTTACATTTAAATGATTTAAAGTTAAATTCAGAAGTATTTTCCTCAATTTAACTGGTTATGCAAAGATGATATTGAGCACTCACTAATTAAACAGGATATGCCTGTAAACTTTTGACCACTAAGTCTTCTCCGTATGTCTGAATAGATACTTGAATTCTTCATGCTGTTAATAACTTAATTATGATGACCTGGACCAGATTTATTTTTGCTTCACTACAGCACCATAAAAAAGTCAAGTCCCATTTATTTATTTTTGGAGTATTAGGCTCAAGCGATATTTCTTACCACAAAGCCCTATAACTAGTTGGTATCAGCTAAACAAATCCCTTTCAACATATGTGCAACGACAGCACCATATCCTAGCAATTATAATCTTCGAAGAGTGGAAAATATTAATGACTAGCTAATGAAATTGTGTGAAACCCATGCAAGCAGGGAGCACATATAGTAAACACCCAGATGATTGAAAACTAGAACTAGCAATCTCTCAAAATCCAGCAATAAAATGTGGGAAGTCGTGACAAGAAATATATAAATAAACAGAAAAGCAATAAACAACACTCAGAAAAAGGGAAAAAAATTGTGAGAAGGGAAGGAAAATAATTGGCGAACAAATAAATTTACAGACATGCAAATATACAGATGGCAAAATAAGTAAAACTCACTAAGCAAGTTGTTCGTATTATAGGCTTTCTTATCTCTTGTTGAATATAGTCATCAACAAGTTCAAAGAGCTGCAGAGATGTACTGCATTTGGTAGGAAACACTTGGAATGCATATAAATCTTTCCATCTATAATTCCATCTGCATGAAAAAAAATCATTGAGACCCAGACTACGTCAAAATTTCATGAAAGAGAGTCATTTCATATGGTATTATATCTTGTATAGCATGCCCAAACTATTCATAAACCTTTACCATCCAAATTGATGATGCAACCTTCCACAAGCAAGTTATTCAATTGCTTCCTTAATCTGATAACTAAGTCCACATGATGATAAATATAATGAATTTTACACCCATCATTCGATAACTTAAGCCAAAATTCTTCAGTTTAAATACCAACATATCACAGTTAAACCTTTAATCAGAAAAGGAAATGGTCTTGAGATCCATGGAAATTTAACATTTTAAATAATAATCAATCCATCATGTCAACATGCTACTAGTACCAACAGGAATATGCTTTCTCAAGTACTAGCTAGCCTGTTGATTAATTCTCCACAAGGTTCTACAGAAGGCCCAGGATACAGGGAATGGGTGAAGGACTACTCCCTCTCGTGTAGCCCAGTATCACCTTCAAAAGATAATGACAGCAAATTTCTCTACATCATAATACACAATGTTAATTGGAAAAACTAAACTGTTTATCTCGGATATTGGTATTCTGATTGCACTACATCAAACAACCATTAAGTTTCAGCCATTTGAAAGAGGGATGAAAAATGTTCAGAAAGAACTTACTCAGTAACTGAGTTAGACTCACAATAACTCCGCAGCGGTGGCTTTACTCGAAAATCAATTCTTTGATATCTGCCAAAGAAAATAACTTTTTCGATCATCAACAAAGAGGTTCAAAATGAATTGAAAAAAATTAAAATCGGTTAAAACAGGATAAAGTTTAACAAGGGAACTCATCTGTGTCATTTTCTATACCTTTCTTCACAGTTAGGTGTATGCAAGCTGTTCAATATTTACCATCACTAGTTCATACTCCGCATGCATTACTTTTCTTCTGTTATTGCAATTTACCAGTACTATCTCATTCACCAAGCCATTTATATGAGATATAATATTTAACCAATTATGTTAACATGAAGAAGTTAAAAAATGGTAATAATAAATGTGATTACCAAATAAGGTAAATAGTTTGAATTAAAAATAGATTTGAATTCTGTGTCTTAAGATCACATTTAAGACTTACCATTTTTATCTCTAAACATATGCCCTTAGAAAACAGACTAGCAGAACCCACAGTTACAGTATTCAACTGCTTCTTCACAACTTATCTCGTTTATTAAACAGTCTCCATTCTATGCCTTTTCATATCATCATTCACAGAAACAAGTATGCAAGTTGTTAGAACACCCCACATTTCAATTTTGAATGTAGCAAGCATTCAATTTCAATGTGAAAAGAAATTACGGGAAGTCTACAAAATTCAATAACATAAAATGAAATAATCCCTCGTGCTTCAAATCCCACCATTAATGCAAATACTTTAAAACCATGCAGCAAGGATTCTTTTGGCTGGGACACTTAGTTTGTTTCCAATAGGCTAGTGAATAGTCAAAACCATATTTAAGAATAAGCAGATCAATGAACTAAACAGAAAAAGATTTCTAACAGAAGGTTTGGGTAGAAATCTCACATGTGAGATTCTGGATCTTTGCGAGGGTCATGCCCTTTTTTGATCCAGAACCTGAGTAATGGTCCATTTGAAAAGTAGTAAGCAATTCCAAGAAGAAGCCTGTAAGAGTAGACAAATGTAGAATTACAAATTTCAAAAAATGCCACCAACGTACATATCAAGCAACCTCAATTAACGCAAAAATAAAATACTAAAAAAGGTCGAGCTTCCGAGCAGAAAACCTTTTGAGCATTATACTATTGAATTTTAGACCATCATCAAGCACATGATCCATGATAGAACATTTTGGCCATATAGGCCGCTCATCAAAGAGCTTAGATACAGCCATCTGCCACTTCCACAGCTCTGAATCTTGGGATATGAATTCCTCCCAGTTTACTTTATCAGGAATCTATAAGACTGTTAAGTACAACGAAACAAAAGGGAAAAATTTGCAAATTTATGCTGAATCTTTTGATTCTTATTATATGCCATAAAAGATGATATATATATATATATATAGCAATACAAACAAGAACTCACATAAATGAAGCAAGAATCCTCTCAATTAATAGATAAAGGAAGGCTAGATTGGTTACTCAGGCTCCTATGTGGCATGGTACATAATCATAGAGACTAAAATAAGTGCATTTGATTACTGAAAAACAAATTTCAAATAACTTTCAAAATTTCATTGCAGGGGAAATGAAAACTAGCAGAAAATTTATTTACATTTCAAAGTTTATTGCCATGGATTTAACCCATCAAATTCTGGCTAAATTGCGGAAAAAAACACCAATTGCATCAATCAATGCCATACTATGCACTTTTATGAACCTCAACACTAATGGTTTGAACATTTTTTCATCAAAACATCAATCAATGTATCAATTGTTCAGAGGTATATTAGGAAAAAAACACCAATTACATCAAAAGCGAACTAAGGATATGCATGTAGCACTTTTCCAGTAAGTTCAGAGGTATATTAGTCATATTCCTTCAACTTTCATTAAATATAATCTTAAAAAATGGTAGCTAAGTCACAAGAATAGGGGCCATATAAGTGTTTGCATATTTTCTTAAGAGTATTTACCCCTGCACCTTTGCTCATCACCAATTAGCAATTTGAATAACTTTGAACATTTGATGTTGCATAGTCGTTAATATTTACCCATTAGAGCACGAAATAGTAGCCATCATAGAAGAGAAGACATCTGAAATTAAATTTTTTTTCCCACTAATCTAGTGATAAATATCATTGTATACAAGATCTAGTAGCATACACGCACATACAGATAGATAAGTGGGCGAGAGATGGATAGAAGATATAGATAGATAAAAGGAGCCACAGCTAGGGAAAGAGAGGATCAAGGGTTTGAGGAGCACAAACAAAACAAAGGATATCTTTGATGTTAAAGTCAATTGCAAGACCAGACTCTACATCCATCTGCAAAGGAAAGCAACAAAACTCTTGTCAGTTCAAACATTACTACGTTAAATACATTTTTTTTGGAGCACAATGAATTGTATTCATATGATAAGGTAAAGACAAAAACAGTTCATAGAATGAAAACCGGGATTTATCAGAAGCCATATGAATTACAGCACAACTAGCTTTAAATGCTCCATCATCCCATAGACCAGTTTGATCAACATTTGTCTTGCCATAAAATTTTCAACCTTTTTACACAGAATCAAAATTAAGGAAAGCAAAATCAGTTCCCAAATTCGGATCCCCAAAATTCAGATCCATTCAGTGATTATTAGCTGCCAAGAAGCCACACCATTCCACCCAAGAGCAAAAAGCTAAATGATCACCAATCAAATTGCACAAAAATCTCAAGATGTTTAAGAAGGACAATGGTGATTAGCTGATTTAAGAACTGCTCCACAGATAACAAATTTTATCAGAATTGCCTGCCCAAGATTTGTAAATCATTTATCACTCATTTTAGGCCAAACACTTCAAGATTTATTCCTTTGGCCATCCACTTATGAAGAACTTAACCTTTTGCCCATATTGCCAGTAAGGATTAAAGCATGATGATAGTAGAGGTTTTGAACTCCATTTGCAAGTCAAATTAAGTTCAGTGAAAGGTAGGGGTTTCTCTTTCCTCTTTTATTTTATTTTTTATTTTTTTTCCTTTTTGGAAAACGAACAAAAATCTACTGAAATAGCAGAAAATTACAAAGTAATGGAGGGGGGACTGGTAGTTTATCCCATTATCACAAAAAGTTAGGTGTAAGTCGTAAAAGATAGTCATTTACCAAACCACCCAGCGAAACATATTAGCCTATCAAATTATGGCTAAATATCAAAAAATTTTATCCTATACATGCATATATATGCACTAGTCAATAGAAAAATCAATTAAATGCAAGTACAGAAGTTCTAGCACCAACTTACCAAATGAAAAAAAAAATTAAAGATCTTGAAGAATAAATTTTTTAGTCAATACCTCAGAAGTCTTTATTGCAACTCCAACTTCTTTCTTTGCTGAGCTTGGAATGGCTGATGGTCTTAACCTGAAAAATAGTAAGATTGAAAAGTGTCAGTCTAAGAAAAACACACACACAAGTCAAAGTTCTTCAGTAATCTAGCATCAAATATTCGTAGATCAAATACATATGATGAAAAAGGAAGATGATTCCATAAAAGTTATGAAATTGATCAAAGTAGTGCATCAATTTAATGAGAGCTGTACTTATAAAATCTTCTTGAAGAACTCTTACTACAAAATTAATACAGAAAAATATCTAGTAGATCCAAACAAGAATAACCAAAAAGCCTTACACTAAATTCTCTGGCACATCCTTAGGCGCAAAAAGTGGGGCCAACATCAACATCACATCATCCTCATCTAGATCCACGAGACCACCCTTTTCTGAAAGTTAAGAATAAATCATTTTGGTATGGTAAACAAACCAAACATGCTATTTAAGTTCCAAAGACATAGCAAACTAAATAAAAAGGCTTCACCAAAGAGTGGCCCCTCCATTTCTGTCCAATTTCTCTTTTTCCTCCGAGCAACATCAGCATGAACAGCAACAACATGCTGGTAGTCAGCCATTCCTTCACAAATTTTTGGGAACAAGGAAGGATCAACTTAAAACCAAAGAAAATAAATGAAAAATGACAATGAGATCCAACATAGAACTATATCAAACAATTGAATTTGACCATCACAGTAATATGCCTCAGAGACCTGAGCAACAATATCAGCAAAAAGATTTACACGGTCTTCTTTTAATGTCTGCACGTCAACTTCTTGACCAGTAACAACTGAATCACTTGCAAGCTGATGTAGCTCTGGGCCATTTCCCAAATTAGTAGCATCAGGTGATGGATGCTTCAATATCGTGTCAGAAAGTTTACAGCTTATGCCATCACAAGGCTTCTTCTTAGATATTCTTAACAACAAGTTGTTGCAGGGACGAAGTTCTCCAAATGCAGGGTGTGAATATGGGTCTTCAGGGCGGAAATGAAGCTCCAACTTGTTAGAATTTAAACTACGGGCCTGAAAGGAAAGCTAGATCGTCAATGAGCAGCACCGTGATGTGAGAATTTACTTGAGGCACGGAAGCCGGAGCAGAGACACCTCAAAAAGGATTTAAATTGCAAAAATAGAGGCTAAGTTATAGAATTAAACATCTACAAGGGCTTTTTTTACACGTTGAAAGTTTCATTCTAAATAAACACAAACCAACATCCATACATATAGCATAAAAAGTAAAAACATACATCGACAGCCATACAAGCTACTTTGTTTATCAAATGGAATATATTTAAAACAAAACAAAAAAAAAATTACAATGTTTCTTTAAAACATCCTTTACTGACTCTTAAAACACTTTTCAGCAAATTTGTGAATTCCCATATGCCTTGTAGATAAAGCAACATGCTGGCCTCGACTCTGTCTTCGGGCTTTTGATTATATGCAGTATATATATGAATACAAATGAAAACGAACCAGAAAACTAACCATGAAGTAAATAATCTATTCTCGTAAAATATCCTGTATATAAATTGTTGCCCTAGATGGCAACACTCAAAAGCTTTTGATTATATGCAGTATATATATGAATACATATGAAAACGAACCAGAAAACGAACTGTCAAGTAAATAATCTATTTTTGTAAAATATCCGGTATATAAATTGTTGGGTTTTTGATCCAAAATACCCACTATTTATGCTTTTGGCTAGGGCTACGCTCCTAAGTATGTTATATTTGGAGTCAATTTCAATAACTTCAAACAAAAATATCTCTTATTCTTAACTAAAATAAAAATGGGTAAAAATTCAAATTTAATTTTATTATATTTATTTTTGTTAAAATAAATTAAAAAAATCACGCGAAGGCTTTAACAACAAATTTAAAAAGATTATAGTCAAAGACATCACAATATTAATTGGTATTTGTTCAAGCAAATTTATTCGAGCTAAATTTTTCATAACAAGTAATTTTTTTATGATTTGTTTCTTGTATTTATGCTTGTAAAAAGTTTAGAAATGTGTTTAATACAACTTTTTATGCATACATTTTATATTATACTTGTTAATGGTGTGTTATTGATGCTTTTTGAGAATTTCGGATCAAAGAAGAGAGTGAACAGTACATCCCTCGATAAATTGTGCAGATTTAGAATTTCATAT
>JAXCLQ010000271.1:0-10139 GCA_035584115.1 Cedrela odorata
ATATATATATATATATTATGAGTCCACTTAATCTTATTTTAATCCATAATTTAAAATTTCAAAAATAACATTGTTAACAATAAGATTCTCATTTCTACCCTTCATATCTACTACATTTTTCAAACTTACAAACATACCCTCATACATTTACCTGATATCATTGCTTAATAATTATGAGTTCTACAAAGAAAATGGTAGGTGTTATATATTTTCTTTCTAAAAATAATTATGAATCATTTATGATTGGAGAAAATATGCAAAGGAAAGATCCTAGAACTTATGAAGAGGCGATATTAGATATCGATTCTGGAAGATGGCTTGAGGCCATGAAATCTAAGATAAAATCTATGTATGTTAATCAGGTGTGATCACTTGTTGATCCAACAGAAGGAATTGCTCCTATCGATTGTAAATAGGTTTACAAATGAAAGATTGGCAAAGATGGAAAAGTGGAGACTTTTAAAGTTAGGTTGGTAGCAAAGGGTTATAATCAGAAACAAGGTGTTAATTTTAATGAAACCTTTTCACCTGTAGCCATGTTGAAGTCCATTCGGATATTACTTGCTATTGCGGCTTATTATGACTATAAAATATGGTAAATGGATGTAAAGACAGCCTTTCTTAATGGTTTCACTGAGGAGTCCATATACATGCAACAACCAGTTGGGTTTGTTGCCTATGTTGATAGTCATAAGGTATATAAGTTGCATAAATCCATTTATGGATTAAAGTAAGCTTTTAAAAGCCGGAACATACAATTCGATGATGAGGTCAAATTGTTTGGCTTCATTAAGAATATTGATAAACCGTGTCTATAGAAAATAAAATAACAATGCCATCACATTCCTTGTATTGTATGTAGATGACATACTACTCATGGGTAACGATATAGGCATGTTATCTGAGACTAAATTGTGGTTGTCTAATGTTTTCTCCATAAAAGACTTGGGATAAGCGACCTTCATTTTGGATATTCGCCTCTATAGAGGTAGAGCGAAACGAATGATAGGTCTTTCCCAGAGTTTGTACATAGATAAAGTATTGAAAAAGTTCAGTATGGATAGCTCTCATAAGGGTTTCTTGCCCTGCAGTCATGGCGTACATCTCTCGAGAGAGATGGGACCCAAGACTGAAGTTGAGCGTATACATATGCAGAAGATATCTTATACTTTAATAGTAGGCAGTCTTATGTATGTCATGCTATGTATTAGACCTGATATAGCATATGCTGTGAGTGTCACGAGCAGATATAAGGCAAACGCAAGAAAAGAACATTGGACTAAAGTCAAAAGAATCCTAAAGTACTTGAAAAGAACTAAGGATTTGGTGTTGATCTATAGGGGAGGTGAGTTAAAGCTTGAGGGTTATATTGATTCTGATTTTCAATCAGATGTGGATAATAGAAAGTCTACATCCGCATTTGTCTTCATATGTAATGGAGGTGCTATCTGTAAGAAGAGTTCTAAACAGACTACCATAGTTGACCCCACTACAAAAGTTAAGTATGTCGCTGCTTCTGAAGCTGCGAAAGAGGCTATTTGGATTCATAAGTTTGTAACAGAACTCGGAGTGGTTCCTTATATAGTTAACCCATTAACTTTGTACTATGACAACAATGGAGCTATAGCTCAGCCTAAAGAACCAAGGTCTCACCAGAAATCTAAACATATTCAAAGGAAATATCACTTGATCAGAGAGTTTATATTAGTTAAACACCTAGTCATAAAGAAAACCCTATCCGCGAATAACGTGGCAGACCCATTAACTGAGCCAATGACACAACAGCAACTGGATTACCACCTGGAGAGGATGAGTATTAGATACCACGGTGATTGGCTCTAGTGTAAGTGGGAGTTTGTTGGAGATATACCCTAGAATCAATTGTGTCATGTGGTTCAGGGATATTATTCCTTGATATAAATATTTCTGTAATTAATTGTAAAGTTGTTTAAGATTAATAAAATGACAATTATATCATTTTGCATTTACAATTGCTTTATTAAATAAATAATGTAAAATGAGATCCCGTGATATATTATGATATCATAACTCTATTTGCAAGAAGTTGTAGATATGAGTATAGAGTTTTGATTTGAATACATTCGAATGAGTTTTCAGTTGAGGTGATGTTATATAGGACTATGACATTGCATGACTGGCATGTTTAATGCTGCCAAGGATTAATATTAGATACTAATAGTTGAGAGACGAGTCCCATGTCTCAAGAGCATAAACATGGGTGATGCATTGAAGAACGTGTTACTGAGCGTGACTAAATGTGACGAATCACATGAATGATTATCCACAGTCAATGATACGTCACACAACCGTACTAGTGTACCACTAGTCCTTTGACTTAAGGTATCACGGCTGCCATTTACATTTAGGCACATCGTTCACTTGTATATATCACACCGGGATAGCCACGCTTGGTAAAAGAAGCTTGTTGGCAATATGTTCTTGGTGTATAAGGACAGGTGATGACCAAGATGGAATCTGCTGGCTAAGATATTTAGAATTTGAAATCTTAAGTGGGGAAGTCATCCATAAGAAATAAAATCTCTGGTCAGAGTACGTGTTTCCGAAAAGGTCTTTTCGAATATATGATTCCC
Organism: Cedrela odorata; assembly: GCA_035584115.1. Classification (NCBI taxonomy): domain Eukaryota; kingdom Viridiplantae; phylum Streptophyta; class Magnoliopsida; order Sapindales; family Meliaceae; genus Cedrela; species Cedrela odorata. The sequence goes on from JAXCLQ010000271.1 coordinate 2,613, forward strand.
GTATATAATTTGAAACCTTGTTCCTATGATTGAGTTAGGAGATTTGACGATTTCATGACCCGTACTTGATTGGGAGTCGATAGCAGAGGAACTTTACTACATGTACGTGCGACTATATGGATTCATTAATGTCTGGAGGTCATGGCATCTTGTTAGAGGTTGCGCATGATTATTGGGAACTTTGGGTGTAAGGAGTTGTACCGAAGTGATGTAAAAGAGTTTGTATCCACTCATGCCCAGCTCATAGTGGATCCAGGCAATCACATATATATTGGTTACTTGATGATGATTGTTATTACCATATTCAATATTGTTAAGTTAGTTAATGATATTGTTACGATACATGATCAAATGGCAATTTAATTCTTTATTGTAAAGAATTAATTTCCTGGCTAAGACGTGCTATCACACGTGTGCGTGAAAAATATTTCGGTAATAATTCGGATTACGAAAATATGAAAACTAAGAAAAGATATTTGTCATAAGGATATTAATAAATAAATTATTTATTTATTATTAATTAAATAATTGTTATTTGATCAAATGGATTTTTGCTTAACAAATGGCACGATGTGATGTTGCCAAGTGTCTTTTAACATTTATGTTTAAATGTTAAATAATATAAGTAATGATTATATTTAATTATATATGATATAATATTAAAATGTAATTATTATATTTTATTTATATTGTATAAATAAAATAACACACACTTTCTCTCTCTTGCTTAATATATATATATATATATTAATATTTGATTAATATATATATAATAAATACATCAAGTTGGTTGATGTTTTTGTTTATGCCAACCACTCAAGCCTTGACACATGGATTGCCTTTTCTTTATTTTGATAAATGAAAAGCAAGTGGGCAAGTGGGCAAATGGATTGTCTTGTTTCATTTAATGAAATGAAAAAGGCAAATGGTGTAAGTCGACTATGCAGGGAAAAACACTCAAAGTGTTGAGTGCAGATAAGAAGCATTGGGATGCTACGTTATCTACCCAAGCAATCTTCCCTAAGATAGCACCAACTGTGCTTCTTCTTCTTCTCCCTTCTCTGTCGAGAACTCCATTGATGAATAGGTGAGGGTTTTGTTTTGAACAAAACCAAAAGAGAGAAAGAAGACAATAAAGAGAGAAAGAAGAGAATAGAGAGAGAAAGAGGAAGAGGAAGAAAGTAGTGAAAGGTGTTTCACGTTCTTCCCTCTCTTCTACAAAAAATTAGAAGTTTTCTAGATCTAGAAAACTTGTTCTTGAGTTTCTATAAACGAATTCGGGTAACCAGAACCCGACAAAGTCAAACCGGTGTGTATGACACGCCAACAAGCTAACAAGTAGCCTGTTCCAGAAGATCGACATATAAGGTATGTGTTAATCTTTAGTTTAAATCGTTTAAAATTTTAAAATGCACATACATCCATATCTATGGTTCTTAGGTAAGACTTTTCCACACTTGCCATGTGACAACAATGGCTCCCTTTCATCCAATTCGGCTGAAGCGCGCTCGAGAATCGATCCCGTGTGTTACACTCCAACCAAGTTTCCTTTAAATAGTGGGTAGTTATTGTGATTAAAAGATATATGACACATGTCCTTTTACTTTCTTAACATGTAGCATCACCGAAAGATTATCCTAGTTAGGTTGAGTGCACTTTTTAAGTGATATATACTTGTTTAGGCTAGAGGTAGTACTAGACCTGGGTAAGGAAACGTGAAGAGATTGATACCTATCGGAACATCAAAGTATGTTGAATGTTTTTTACTTTAATATCAAACAACATTCTATATTTGTTTTATCCCAAGGTCACTTAAATTTAACCAAGGTTATTTGATAGATTGAAAAATGTTCCATGGTAAAGATAAAACTACGATGACATGGATTTAGTTAATAAGGGCGTGCACTTGATCTAATATGGTGAAACTTTACTTGTTCTTAATTCTCACTAATGTAAATTATATTATAAACGAAATGTCATGTCTCCTCAAGTATTGTGATTTTTAACTTTAGGAATATGGATGAATTAATGGTTGTATTTAATGATATGATCTTTCCATTGTCATTTTGTCAATCAATCATCATAACTTTTGATTTGATGGCATTAACAAGCCCACTGATAGCATATGGCACAATTTAAATCGTTAAACATATATATATATATATATATATTCAATGTGTTTTTTAGGTTGGTAAATATGGTAAGATATCTTCTCTAGACTTGTATATGATCATAAAATGCTTGTCATACTGATATGAAGGTGTGTTATGTATTTTTACTCAGTGCTTGTGATGTAAACCCTAGGCATAATAACTTAAAAACTCACGAACAAGTGAATCATAACCTAGAAAGCCAATATGATCAGATTATAAACACTAGACCAATTGAAGATCTTGTCTCAAGGACCTAGGTTTAAAAGATATGACGCCACAAAGGATTGCAAAGCTTTTGATAAGTCTAAGTTCACGTAAGAACTCAAGAAGAATTATTCACAAATTCTCACATAGTTTTAAAATTTTATTCATCAAGAGTTGTTATAAAATAACATCCTAAATTTGTTTAAATACTAAAACCCTAATACTATTCTTACACTAATAAAAATGTATGTTCTAGTTGAACTAGAACATCACTACTAGGAATGCATGTCCCAGTTGAACTAGAATTTCTAAAATATAAAAACCCTGCTTCCTTTAAATATTAGGAAACCCTGAAATAAGCTAAAACAAATAATAAAAATAATTATGGGCTATTTAATTAATTATATCAGTCCATGAACATAACAATAATATAAACTCAAACAATTAATTAAAATTACATTAAGCCTACATGTAGAATACAATGTGGCCGCATGTGCCTTTATGTCTTCACTCTTAGACTTAGGCTTCAATAACTTGTAGCACATATACCAAGACTAGTTTTTTTTATCTCGCAAGCCTATCTTCCATGATGTAGAGCCCTTTAACTGAAGTCCATGCATGGTTTCAATCATGGTCCTTTAAACAAGCCCATCATTGTCTCTTTGATTTTTTTTTTGATCAATTTTGTGGAGTATCTTAGATTTCATCATTCCCCATCTCCTCAAAAGAATTCGTCCTTGATTCTTGACCAAAGTCTTGCTCATGGTTGGTGCATGCCCATACTCCAAATTTAGTAAAGAAAGTAGATTTCATTCTCACTTCACTCTTTTTTTTCCACTCTTAGTTTCTCTCCCTTTTGTGTCCATGGATTTCTCGGTTTCACTTCCTTTTCTTTTTTCTTAAACTTAAAAGAAAGACACATAAGAAATAAGAAAAACACACAAAAAACAAGAAAGACACACAAGAAACAAGAAAGACACACAAGAAAGAAGAAAGATGATAAAATAAAATAAAATTGCTAACTGAATTTTTTTTTTAAATTTTATTTTTTTAATTTCGTTTTTTTTATCACTAATAATCAAGAAAGAAAAAAAAAATTGGCTCCTCTCCCTAAGAAATAGCCAAAATCCTAAAACTAAAGATTAAAAATTAAGAAGACAAACGATAAAAAAAAATAAAACCTGGTTAGACCCAAAGCTCTATTGCTAAACTCTAAAGAACGATGCTTTGAAAACCCGAAAATGGTGGATAGAACCCCGAATAGCCAAACCAAGAAAGAAAAGTAACCGTTGACCCGAAACTCATGATTAAGCAACTAACCAATGATATTCCGAAAGAGATGAAAGAATAACCTGATCTTTGAGCTAAGCTCTGATACCAACTGATGTGAACCCATAGGCATAGTAGCTTAAAGACCCACGAACAAGTGAATCATAACCTAAAAAGCCAATATGATCAGATTATGAACCCTAAACCCGTTGAGGAACTTATCTCAAGGACTTAGGTTGAAAAGATATGACACCACAAAGGATTACAAAGCCTTTGATAAGTCTAAGTTCACGTAAAAACTCAATAAGAATTATTCACAAATTCTCACATAGTTTTAAAATTTTATTCATTAAGAGTTGTTATAAAATAACATCCTAAATTTATTTAGATACTAAAACCCTAATATTATCCTTACATTAATAGGAATGCATGTCCTAGTTAAACTAGAACTCCTAAACACTAAGAAATCCTAAAACTCTTTTTTTTTTTTAAACATTAGGAAACCCTAAAATAAGCTAAAACAAATAATAAAACTAACTATAGGCTATTTAATTAATTGTATCAGCCTATTAACATAACAATAATATAAACTAAAACAATTAATTAAAATTACTTCAAGCCCACGTGTAAAATATAATGTGGCAGCATGCCTTCATGTCTTCACTCTTAGACTTGGGCTTCAATAACTTGTAGCGCAAATACCAAGACTTGTTCTTCATCTCGCAAGCCTATCTTCCGTGATGTAGAGCCCTTTAACTAAAGTTTATGCATTTTTTCAATCATGATCTTTTAAACAAGCCCATTCATTGCCTCTTTGATTTTCTTTTTGATCAACTTGTGGAACATCTTGGATTTCATTAGCTGGTGTTTCTAAGTATTTCTTGGAGTTATAAATGATGGATTTAGGATGTATTTAAGATGTATTTATGCTTTCTATATTTTTGGTTTACTATCTTGAGAATGTATATGATTCTAACCTTTGGTTCTTAAGAATATATATTAGCATGTAAATGATTTTATGGTCAAGTTAAGATTGTAAATGTGTTTATATATGCTTAAAATAAAATTTGGGTATATGTTTGTTTAATATAAAGAGAAATTCTAACCTTAAGATATATGTTTTCTAAGTCTTCTATTTGGATATGTTTCTAAGCTATTCCACGATTTCCTAACTCGGAGTGACACTTAAGCGAATATAAATGAAAGGACTAAGGCTTCCAACTTAGGGTTTGAGTTGAATTATATAGAGTATGTTGCAAAACTCAAAAGAGGAAGTATTGAAAGCCCAATATAGGATTAAGAAGCTCAAGATACTTTGATAAGAAATCACAAATTTGATCTTGATCACACAATAGAGGCAACAAAGATTTTAAATGATTCCACTCCAATTAAAGGCTTTTCTCAAATTGTTGAACTTTTTAAGCATCGTTATCTTGACACAGACTTGAAATTGATGGTTGATATTCATAAAAAGTTCATTGGAATTGTCGAGAAGAAAGATAAGGTTGAGGAGAGCATAAATACTGAAGCTCAAAATGATGTTAACAATTTGATTCGAGGAGATGAGATCGAGGTGAACCTACTAATGTTGAGAAACAAGGTACCAATGAAATTGCTAACTAGGATGTCGATGTTATGAAAAAGTTTGATGGGGCAAGCACCTTAAGTACAAAGGATAATGAAGCTTAACATGATGAATAGGAATCGACCTATGGTGTTTGAAGTTTATTTTGTATTGATGCTTACCTCAACTTCTTGTGATTAAGTGTCTTTTTACTTTTGACTTGTTTTTTCAAAACTTATGGCCTTTAAGCCTTATATACAGATTTTGCATGTTCTCAATAATATTTGTTAGCTTAAAATTTAATCAAAGATAAAAATATTTAGTCTTTACCCAAGTCTTATGGCATAATGTAAATTTGTTCATCTCAATCATAATAAAAATTTAATTAGTGTGTCGTCTGATCGGGAAATAAAAATATTTGCTAAACATTAACCCATATCTTAAGGCATAATGAAAATATGTCCATCTCTTTGTGTAACTTTTACACGCTAGGCTTAGAATAGATAGATATTGAGGTTCGACATTTCTTAAATCGTTTTCATTGTACTCAACTTTTGTTTCCTTTTTTAGGCTGAAGAATATCTTCTCAAGTGTAAGATCTCATATGCGAATAGCCGATTAGGTCTGGTTTGACTTCTAAATATCATGTCGTTCGCTTGTTGAATGTTTTTTCCTACTACTTCATTATTTCTAATGTTTATATCCTTTTGGTTTAGGCAGTTCTAATTTTGGACCAACAACATCTCTCACTTGAGTTTATCTTTGGTCTGACATTCTTTCTCTTCCAAGGCTCTCATTACGTCACTCATCTCTTATTTTTAGCTCTTAATTATCCCTAAAAATATCCTATGTTGTTTAGTCTTTCAAAGTTGGCTTCTAATTTTTCTTGAGTACATTTGTTAAGCACATTGTCATTGCACTTTGTATAAAACTCCAGGTAGCTTTTTGTTCACTTTTGGAATGCCACGAACAACACATGTATTCATAAAATAGGTTAGAGTCTTACAATTTTAATTCCCAATTTTTTGATGCCATATTTCTATGTTATCAAAATATATTTTGTGATAACTAACTGGATGTGTCAAAATATAGCAATTGTTAGATGATTTAGAACCTTTCAAAATACAATTCTCAAATTTATCAAACACTTGACATTTTTCTTGTGTAAATTTTAAACAAAGTTCATCATCATAAATTTGACTAATGCTAATCAAATTCACTTTAAAATTTTTAATATGAAACACATTTTTCAGTTTTGAGAATCCTTCAACATTGAGTGTTCCTTTTACTATGATTCATTCTTTGGCATCATCATCAAACATCACATGGCCCTTTGAACACTTTTCATAATTCATCAAGCTTTCACAATTTCCTGTCATATGCTTAGAACATCCACTATCAAAATACCAAGAATTAGTAGTATAAATTTTTAGAAATGTATAAACAGCAAAATAATTAATTTCTTATTTCTTTACCCACATTTTTCTAAGTCTTTGAAAAGTCTTAGATTTTGATTTCATTTTATTTTTCAAGAATTTCATAAATTTAAAACAGTTAGATTAATTGTGATTTTTAATGTTGCAAAAATGACAAATAGGAACAAACTTTTTGGTCTTACCTTTTGAACCATATAGTTTGTGATCTTAAACCTTACCTTTAATTGTGCTAAAAGAATTAAAATCAGTAGGAGAAGCTTTTACGCACACAGACTTGGAACAAGAAAGTTTTTCATTATGATAGCCAAATCCTTGACAATTGCTCAATATTTTTCCAAGGTCCAAATGTGATTAAGTTTAGACATACCTAACATCTTTAAAGATTTCTGAATGTACTAAAACTCATATTCTACTTCACTTATCCTTCTATCTTTTTCAGTAATGATGGTCTCTATATTATTCATTATTTTTTTCACTTCAGTTTGTTCATACAAATGAGTATTATTAGAGTTTACAAAATTGACATTTCTAGAAACACATTTTTGTTTGTATATATTTCTGTTGCAACAACACTGGAAATGTTACTGTTCATCTGAGTTTTAATCTTCACATAAAATAATTCCAAATTTACTAGTTATTTTAGGCAAAATTGGACTCTAGGCATAATTAGGAAAATTGTGTGGTAATTCTACAACTTAAAGGAAAGAATTATTATTTTGAAACAAGTCTTTATTTAGGAGATAGTCCTTCCTATTTAGAAAGATCTTTTTCTTTTTGGATTAGGAAACAACACTCACATTAAACAATGCTTAGAGTTTTCTATATGTGTGTGTGTGTGTGTGTGTGTGTGTGTGTGTGTGTGTGTGTGTGTGTGTGTGTGTGTGTGTGTGTGTGTGGTTTA
>JAXCLQ010000272.1:0-10138 GCA_035584115.1 Cedrela odorata
TCCTCTCTAAAAATTTTGATATGAAAGATATGGGTGAGGCATCTTATGTTATTGGCATAAAGATCCATAGAGATAGATATAAAGGAACATTAGGTCTATCTCAGGAAACCTATATCAAGAAAATTTTAGAAAGATTCAGAATGAAAGATTGTTCACCAAGTGTAGCATCGATTGTCAAGGGTGATAAGTTCAATTTGAACCAATGCCCTAGAAATGATTTTGAAAAGGAACAAATGAACAACATTCCATATGCTTCAGCTGTTGGAAGTATCATGTATGCTCAAGTCTATATCGGACCTAACATTGCTTTCGTAGTTGGAATGTTAGGATGATATCAGAGTAACCCAGGTATAGACCACTGGAAAGTTGCAAAGAAAGTCTTGAGATATCTTCAAGGGAGTAAGGAATACATGCTTATATACAGACGAACTGACAATTTGGAAGTAGTTGGCTACTTAGATTCTGACTTTGCTGGCTGTGATAATTCAAGAAAGTTAACTTCTGGATACATCTTTATGCTAGCTAGCAGAGCCATATCTTGGAGGAACGCTAAACAAACATTGATTGCTACTTCCACTATAGAGGTCGAATTCATTTCGTGTTTTGAGGCTATCTCACATAGAGTATGGTTAAAGAGTTCATGTCTGGACTTAAAATTGTGGATTCTGTTTTAGGCCATTGAGGATATATTGTGATAACTCAGCTGCTATATTTTTAGCTAAGAACAATAAAACTGGTAGTCAAAGTAAACATATCGACATCAAATACTTAGCCATTAGAGAACGTGTTAAGGAAAAAAAGTGGTCATTGAACACATTAGCACTGGATTAATGATAGCTGATCCTTTGATAAAAGGCATGCCACCTAAGAGTTTTAAGGATTATGTGGATCGAATGAGACTTGGTCCATTATGTAAATTATTGTATATGTATATATAATTTATTAATGAAACTCTATTTATAAGATGTTTTCTCATTATGTGCGCGCATTTATTTGAGAGAAAAATCATTATGATCGGACCTAGAATAAACATGAGATTTATTCATTAAGTTAAAGTCATTAAGGAGGACCAAGAATAAACATAGGGTTTATTCATTAAGTTATCACATATGGATAGGCCAATAAGAAACATAATATATTGTAATACATGGAAGAAAATTTGTCAATTTTGATAATCTATCGTCATGATTCATGTGTTTGTTTCTTAAATATTATGATTTGGAAAATTTATGAATTAAGTGAGAGAATGTTTTTTGATTATGGAAACCACCATAAGTGGTCCATAAACTCCCCTATTGCTATGAAAACGTCCCACACGTTTTGGCAACTGATAGTAATGACCATTAAGAGTGGTAACTTTTAAGAACTACAGCAAACTTCCCAAAAACGGTTTTTGATTGAAAAACCTATAAATAGAAAGTCATTTTTGGTAAAGGCCCCTAACTTCGTTATTCTCTCAAAATTCCATCTAGTGAGGATTAAGAGAGTTTGGAAGATTTTAACCGACGTCAAAATAGCAAGCAAAACATCAATGGTAAAAGGTAAATTCCTTAAAATTTCGCATTTAAGTTTTAAAAATTTAATGCATGATTTACTTACACAATTCTCCAAAAGTGAGTCTCTTGCGGGGAGCTGATCTTTTTTCCTAGATCACCAAACTTGAATTTGAGTTCAATTTCATTGGGATTTTGCCATTAGTATTCCTAGTTTGGTGACATGGGACAACGTAATACGTGTGTTTCGGACAAAACATTCGCGTGTTTTGCCATTCCCATTCCTAAATTTGGTGGTTTGGATGAGTATTATCCTGCATCAGCTGATAGATTTCCATGTAGTTACAAGAAAAGCAGTTGGTCGTTTGATAGAAATAACCATATCAGATGTTATGCATAGTTTTAACCAAGTGCAAGATATTAGAATTGGAGCAACTGATAAACGAAGTCCGTCTCCAGACGAGCCTGCCAGTGACACAGTCAAGAGTTGTTGCTTTCCTCGTAGCAGAAAATGACTGAATTTCCAGGGAGAGCGATTTCTATTTAACTTCGTTGCTGCAAAACGTCTTCTTGTAATTTTCACAGCATTTTAATTGACCATTTAACTTCTTTTGTAAGCAAAGCAATAATATAAATAAGTAAAAAAACTTTGTAGATTCTATTGGTCAAGTCTTTTATCATAGTCTAATGCTCGGGAGCTGACTTCTTATAAGCACTGTGCAATTTCTCATAAATTTTGCTGTGAATATGATGAGAGGTGGCAAATGAAGCTCACTTGTCAAAGTTGTGTAGTGTCAAATAACTGTTAATTTAAATTCAAATTTTTTAATAATTGTATTAAAAATTAAAAATTTTAACACGACACTATTATTTACAGTTAAATAAATTATAATTATGTCACTCATTTATTATTTTTTATGTATATTATAATATACTTTTATAATATTTATGATACTATATACTCAAATATTAATAAATTTTATTCTAAATATAAATAAATTCTTTTTAAAAAATAATAAATACTATAATTATATTTTTTAAAAAAATAAAAATATATTTATTAATTATAAATGAGTTAATACAATATAATTACTCAAATAACTAATTATTTCATAAATAAATTCACGTATATAGAATTTTAAGTCCGAATTTAACATAATTTTTAATAGTATTATATCATGTTATCCAATTAATAATTGTGTCATTTTATGTCGATTCAAATTTGTAAATTTTGTATTATATTCGTATCGGTTTTACTAATGTTGTCAAAAATTATCGCCTTTAAATATGATGTTTGAAAATTAAAATTTCAAGTTTTTCACAAATAAAAAAAGACAAAAAGTTCAATTTTTATATTTAATGATCAAATAATCAAATAATCATCTTTAAACATCGTGCTTTAAAAGTTTTATTGTAATCCAATTTCATATTACTAATCACAACTTAGGACACTCACTAAAGAAATTTTGCAGTGTCCTAAATCATTTTTAATGCACGAATGCATTTTACACGTAGATTTTTTTGTGAAGCAATGACTCACACAATCACCTTGGACATTTATAAAACTATGAGATATTTAATGACACGTTAGAATACTTTAATTATTAAAATAAAACTGTATGTATAGAAATAAAAAGAATAAAGCTTTGAGGCAAGGGCTATGGCTTAAGGTAATTATTTGTCCCCAATTTACTGTTAGGTTAAGATAATATATCTCCAAGAAACAATAAAGCCAAGAAATCACGTACCTACAATTATGTTATTTCAATTAAGAATTTCAAAGAAAATAGAGGAAGAAGAAAAAATAAAGAGTTATATATAATCAACTGTAGAGGAGAGGGTATGTTTTTATATAAAGACTAAATATATACAAACTCGAACATTGTATCAGTTTAGTAAAGGCATATTTTGAATTAAATACTAAAAGTTATATCAATTCATAAAGACATAGTTTAAATACCAAAAAATGTATCAATTCATAAAGGCATCAACAATTTAAATTATTGTTAAATCTATTATTTTAATTAATTGATCGATTAAAAATTTAATAAATAAATAATTATTTATTTATTTATAAACTCATTTTACTTTCTTTCCCTCTAATTTGTTTGTTTAGAAACTATTTTTAGTTTCTTATCACAATTAATGTGAGATAATATTGCAAGTTACAATAATAATTCCCACTTAGATCGTAATTTTGTCAAATCATGCATCAAAAAAATCTCTCTAGAGTTGAACATTTCAAAATATTACGAAATCAATGATAGCATAAGCTTTGAACCTCAAATCCTTATTGTTACTACTGGAATTGTTATACACATGAATCTATGTTCTTTTTTGAAATTCATTAAAAACTAGCACTATTAAGGCCTTGTGCTGCATCCTAAATTCATGATCATTTACAAAAGTTGTTCTCAATTTTGGTTAGGAGCGACACCACTTCATATGCTTGTATAGGTGAAGTTCTCATTTGCTTTAATTTAAACACGTTGTTTATTTTCAAATAATTAACTCCATTAAGAATATTTAATACTCACCATCAGTATTACTAAGTACTAAAATTTTTAATGGCACTCATAACAACTACTAATATTTGTTATTACCCATTAAACCTTAAGAATGTTTTTGACAAATTGAATATTGGATTCCCACCACTAGTAACTTATCAAAACATCCTTAGACCTATTCCGGTAGCTATAGCTTTAACCATATTTCTCGATAGTGCTTTTTTAAATGGGTAAACTAAGTTATTATTTGATCTTATATAGACAGCTGTAATTACACCTTCATAAATTAATTGTTTAACGTATTCATAGCGTAAGATAATTTGTCTAGATTTACCATTGCGTAACTTGTTAAAAGTCCTAGACATTATAACTTCACTATCACATTTTAAAGAGATTGTTGGCATTTGTTGTGGCCACAACTTAATATCTAATAACATGTTTCTCAACTATTCCGTAGCTTTACCTATAGTTGCCAAAGTGATAAACTCTAATTCCATAATAAAGTGAGTGATACAGGTTTATTTTTTTAAAGTCCATGATATCGCTCCTTCACCCAATGTAAACACGTATTTAGAAGTGAATTTATTATTACCACTAGTACTAGAAGGTATCAGAATATTCTTCTAGTACCACTGGAAAGTTATTATAAAATAGATAAAAGGCTTTTTGTTCTTTTTAAGTATTCAAGAACTCTTCATAGTACCTTCTAATGGTCAACACTAGATCTTTGGGCATACCTAGATAATTTACATTGTCACGCTCTGACCCTAAGGTCTTTCTGTGACAATCGCCGCAAACCTTCATAATACACCCTCTATATCCAAAATGTACCACAAGAACCTGTAAGGCTATCAAGTTTTTTACTTAACACTTAAAAACAGTTATAATTTGAATTCTCATCCATGGAATTCTCAACATCGAAGAATTGATCTCCGTAATCAATTCATCTACAACATGTATGAGTAACAAAATTATTAATTTAAAACATTATATAGGGGTTAAACAAAATAATGGTTCTTACATAATCATCAGAGTTTAAATTCTTCTCAATTTTTATTCATAAAACAAATCCCCAGGAAATTCAAAGTTTAGAAAAAAAAAATATTTACACATCTAGAAAATACGTATCAGTGGACCAAATACATAATTGTCAGTGAAGGAAGGTAGACCTACCCAATGCGTCGAGTGCACTCAACTGCCACTATCAGTCCAACAAAAACTAACGTTCCTAGCCTGAAAGTTGAAAGTTGAAATAGTGAGGGGTGAGTTTACAATTATACTCAGTGAGTGACGTATACATACATAAATATACATACATGCACACACATTTTCAAGTACAGATATTGAGATTTCATTATTAATAAGCTCAAATATATATTTACTTACATTCCATGTTTAACAAATAACTGAAAATAATGTAGAAATAGTTTACATTCACTTACATTAGTCAAGTTCGACTGGCCATATTATCTCGATTGCTACACTGGCCAAGGTAATGTCGAAATCCATCAGTGGACTTGTTATGTATTAAAACCATATACAATGCATTCTTGTAAAATAGAAACCATTGCATAAGCATTTTAAAATAATTTAATTTATGTAAAACATGTATTTATAAATCAAGCTCATTCCAAAGATATTGGCCTGAGTAGTCACTTTGTAATAAAGTGATTGTCCTTGTCGTATCCATCAAATCCATTAGATCCATATTTAGTCGCCAAGAAAATCCATAAAGTCTCTATATAACCGCGCATTCGTGCAACGGCTCACAGTGGGCTTACCATGGCTTATCCTCCCTTATACAACCCCACAGCAGCACTAATAACCTACACGGCCTCTCATAGGTCCGCTCATAAGTTACAGCAATGTATATACAGTAAATAACCAGGCTCACTAGCCATATATCAATAACTGGCCTTGAGGTCTCATCACCAATATAAATGCTCAAAACAAATCATTTAAAAATCAGTGATTTCAATTCATTTATATCAAACTCAGCCTTCCCAGCCATTTCATTCTCAATTACAAATTATAAAATATATAAATAAATTTCTAGCCTCTTGGCCATTTTAGCATGTATATCTAAATAATTTTTATCAATAGCAGACCATGTAAAGTCATACATCCTAATATCAGTACAAAACAATAACAAACATTCTCTTTTAACAATTTAACATACATGCATACATATAAATATCACATGCATTTTTATTTACATATTAATGTATGTATAAACCCACTCATTACTAAAGGGAGGGTCACCACTCTCACTACTAATCCTCATGCTCAATCGGCCCTTCTCGCAGTTTCTCGAAACCTAATACCACACATGCATTCATATAATGAATTTCACAATTCCAAATAACTTAACATATATGCATTAAATATAATGCTCGTGGAAAATATGGCTATGATCCTTTAATTGACACATGACACATCACGAGGCTTATTAATCGATGCCATTTAATCGATTTCCATCAATGAAATCCTATGATAAGTCAGATTTCTATTCCATATTTTCGTCAAAAACGGATTACTCATTCCAAAACAATATCTAGCATGTATATCATCATCATATACTTTCATTTGTCCCTAAAGCAACACAAATATGTATTTCCTATACGAAATCTAAATAAATTTAGCATGAACAATAACCCCTAGATTTGCAATATGCTTACATTTTTAAAATATAACTTATAACGGTTTAATAGGCCTACTTTTAGCCTGCAGAAATCCTCAGAAACTCTATATTGTCGTTTAAATACAAAACTAATAAGTTCTCGTTGAACCCTAACTTTTTCTCTTTACTGTTTCCTGTCCGAAATCAGTACCAAATTGATGTGAGAGGGATGGGTAATCACTTAGCAAACAAATTGGAAAAAATGCTAAGGGATTTGCCGAAATGTATGAAGAAATCAGAGAGAAAACGAAAAAGAGAAGGAAATAAATGAATGAAAAACATTTTAAGATTGAACCCCCTTCTTAGGTATTTATAATAGTAGGTGAAAAGACCAATTTGCCCATCGAATTTCACCCAAATTAGCGTCATGTATCGATACTTTTAGACTAAGTATCGATACTTTTAGACTGGGTATCAATACTTTAGGTCTAGGTATCGATTTCGTTCTTAAAAATTTTATTCTAGAAATTTAATTGATCTCGAGTATTGATACATTTGCCTTTATGTATCGATCCCTTCTTTTCAAAGTATCGATACCTTTATAAAAATTATCAATTTGGTCTAACTTGTAATTATTTTCGAACTTTTTGTTTGACTATGTATCTATACCTTTGATAAAGGTATCAATTTGGTTCATCTCGTAATTATTTTTGAACTCTTTGTTTCATAAGGTATCGATACTTTCTCTATAAGTATCGATCTGTTCAGTGGATATCGATTTGTATTCTTTATGTATCGATACCTTTGGCCTTAAATATCGATATTTCATGTCCAATGATCCATTTTCTCACTAAAGCTTAAAATAAAAATTTTTCCTAAGTGCTCTATCCCCCAAACCCCACAAGAGCGCTGTCCCTTGTCCCTACTCGCTAATCAGCTAGCGAGATTGCCGATTGCTTCAGCGTAAGGCATTATGCGAAAATCCCATATATGTCAATTTTAACTTACTTGATTCATTAAATTCTCATACCTTGAGCTAACTTCAGTCACCTAAGCCTCTTTAATGTGTCAACTAACTATTATCTTGTATGTGTGAAATGAATGTCGTACAAATGACTACTTTATCCTTATGTTTGGAAAATAGGGTTTAACATACATATTGAAAATGAAATATCAAGCCTAGTGCAATGCATGACATACATTAGATTTCCAATAGCACTAACGTATTCTAACTAAGTCACTGCTCTTTCTTCATTTTCAGTTAATTTTACTAAGACATCAAAGAGGGTATTGACTTCTTTTATAATTAAGTGATTGAATTTATTAATTACATTTTTAACATATTGTGATTAGCTAAAGGCAAAACCCCCACTATGTCTTTTAACTTTAATACCTGAGATAGTATCAAAGTCTCTCAAATATTTCATTTTAAATTGATAATTTAAATAATTCTTGGTTTCTGAGATGCCTTGCATATTAGTACTAATAATCAGCATGTCATCCATATAAAGACATATAATAATATCATGATTACTTGTGAATCTAGAATAGACACACTTATCCGCACTATTATGCTTAAATCTAGGTAACAGTATAATATTATCAAATTTTTCATACCATTGTTTTTATGCCTATTTTAAACCATACAAAGATTTCACTAACTTGCAAACCTTTTTTCTCATTTTCAGACAGTACAAACCTTCATATTGCTCCATATAAACTTTCTCATCCAAATCCCTATTTAATAATGTTATTTTAACATCCATTTGATGTATAAATAAATTGTTTATGAATGATAAAACAATTAAGATTCGAATAGAAGTAATACTTGCTACTGGCGTATAAGTATCAAAGCGATAAATTCTTTCTTTTTGCTTAAACCCTTTAGCCACCAACCTTGCTTTAAAGAATTGAATATATACATCAGTGTTTTACTTTCTTATAAATACCCACTTACAACCAATATGTTTAAAACCTAAGGTAAATCTGTCAATTTCCATATATTATTTAAAATAATTGAATCTATCTCATCATTAATTGCTTCCTTCCAAAATGTAACATCTCTAGAAGCCATTACTTCACTAATGTTTTTGGAACTTTTTCCATGTGAAACATAAAAAGGAATTTTGTTAAACAATTTATAAGGAAATAGGAAAACAATAATATCAATAGATATAAAATTATGATCTAATCTTTTTGACTTTCTGGTTCTTTGACTTCTCTTAATTCCACTAAAAAGTTTACTAACTTTTTTTTACCAATCAGTATTTGATTAGTATGAACACTAACATCTCATGAAATTTTGGAGTTAGAACCATCTTCCTTGTCTTTAGAACCATCACTTTGTGTAGTTGAACTACTCAAATCATCATGAAGAAATTTATTCTCAAGAAACTCATAGCTTGTCCGGTATTATTTTTAAATTAGTATTTTTACAGAATGAAAATAAAAATGGTGTTTTTCAGTTATTATATTTTATATATGAAAACGCGTTCGATATTATATTATGAAATTATATTATGAAAATAAAAACAGTAAATACATACTCAATAACTGTAATTAAAAATGATAAAAACGATAAATATGCATTCGGTAAAAAAAATTTTAAAAATAATAATGTGATTTTTTTTGTAATATACAGAAAATATATAAATTTAATTTTCAAAACAAAATACTCTATAAACTCTTAAATTTAATTAATGTACAAAAATATATTTTCAGATGATATTTTATCAAATTAACAAACCTAATGTAATTCATTATTTTAAAACATACATCCAAATAAAATATTTACTTTTTTACTTTAAACAATGTACTTCATTTTATAATGTATTAAAAAGAAAGAAGTACTTTGTAGACATTGTAACAACCTGACTAGAAACACAAACAATAAAATATTGAGTTTCCTCAATGTTATACATGGACAACTTATGAGCCCAATTAACACAGATAAAATTCTAGTGCTCAACCATTGGAATGATTTACATAAACTTGACAATTTATAATGTATTAAAAAGAAAGAAGTACTTTGTAGACATTGTAACAACCTGACTAGAAACACAAACAATAAAATATTGAGTTTCCTCAATGTTATACATGGACAACTTATGAGCCCAATTAACACAGATAAAATTCTAGTGCTCAACCATTGGAATGATTTACATAAACTTGACAATTTGATTTGATCACCATAAAGCATCTACACAACGCATGACGACTTCTTTCATTTGTTCAATCAAGTCTTCACCACCAACCAAATCTGCTCCCGCATTTCTTGCTTCGTCGAACTTTTCACCTATAAAGACAATAAGCTGTAACATGAGGAAACCTAGGAAACAAGTGGTAATACTTGCTCTATGCAAGTAACAAAGGAGAACTGGAAGAACCCAACGATATTTCAATTTTGTTATTTCAATTTCAATCGAGAAAGTTGACTCACTTTATCCATGTATGACACAATCAAATACTAAATTAGGGTTCCCTTGATGAATATTTAGATATGAAATGATACAAATAAG
>JAXCLQ010000274.1:0-10134 GCA_035584115.1 Cedrela odorata
GAAGAATGTCCTGCTCTTGGGTACTATCTTTGCTCCTCGTGAGTACACTAAAATCATACTGCATCATCAACAAAGAACGTGTTGCTATAGTGTAATGCATTTTTCCCCTTGAGTACACTAAAATCATTTTATCTCCTCGACCGAGAATGTATTGCTCTCAGGTATTGCCTTTTTTTTTCATTAGTACACTAAAATCATACTACCTCCTCTACAGAAAATGTGTTGCTCTTGGGTACTACTTTTTTTTCCCATTGAGTGCGTTAAAGTCATTTTGCCTCTTCAACAAAAAATGTGCTGCTCTCTGGTACTACCTTTATTTTTCCTTGAGTGAACTAAAATCATTCTGCCTCTTCAATAGAGAATATGTTTCTCTTGGATACTGCCCTTTTTTCCCCTTGAGTGCACTAAGAAATCATTATGCTTGCTCAGTAAAGAATGTGCCACTTGTGAGTATTTTCCTTTTTACCCTTGAGCATCTTCAAAAAATCCAATCTTCATAATTTCCCATCCATGGGCGTCTTTGGTGAAGAATGTGTCATTCATTTGGATTTTAAAGAATATTAGGACCCATTTCGGTCTTATAAAATAATTAAACCCATTTAGGCCTTATAAAATAATCAGACCCATTTTGCAATTTTTTTATTTTTATTTTTATTTTATTAAAAAATCCCATGAATCATTCATCAATCCATTCATTTTTTTTCCAGATAATATATTTTTTAAAACTCCATTTCAATAATTTTTATATGCTCTTCTAGACAATTTTTTTCATTATTATATCTCTAAGTTAGCTTTTTGATTAGTTTCCCACAAATGGCGCCAACTGTTGATACCTAGTTTTCGTGTCAATGTGTGATTTATTTTTCTTCGGGAACAAAATGTTAATTTGAAGCCTTCTAATTGTTTTATCCTCTTTAGGTCAGATGCATGCTAGATGAACATGGATCAGAGGTGCCGACCACCTAGTGAAAACCCTCCGATACCTAAGTTAGTTTGGTGTTTTTTGTGTAATACCAAGAATAAATAATAAAAATAATTCAGTAAAATAATAAGAAAAAATATTTTCTCTAATATCTTGAGTAGTAATTTTGTTATCACTCAAGGAGCATAATAGTCATAGGAAGTCCCATTTTTCCTTATTTTGACCCTTTATTTATAATCTCACAACTACTTAAAATTGTAGAATAGTGAATAATAGAAAAGCAAAGTATAATCCTTTTGGGACTTTTATTAGTGATATTTTACTTTTACCCTTTAAATAAGTCTAGAAGTGTTGATGTAAACTACTTTTGATGACATGTAATTGATATAGCTAATGGAAATTGTGAAAAGTAATTCAAAATTTTCATTACTTTATTTCCAGTTTCTATTTCTCAGTTAAAGTATCGATCCATTTTGCTATGGTATCGATACGCATGCTGAGTTAGAGAAAATTAAGTAAAGTATCAATCTATTTTGTTTTTGGTATTGATACTCGAGATAAGTTAGAGAAGCTGGATATAAAAAGTATCGGTTTGTTATGTTTTGAGATTGATCAGTGAAAAGTGGGAAAAATAGAAAGATAGAGAAGAAACAGAAATTAGAGAGAGAAAGAAAGATTTGTTTGTGGAACTTTGTTTTTTTTTTAATATTCTTCTTGTATTCTGACTCAAATTCAATAAAGATCAATTTTCGTTCCTTTGCTATTTTTGCTAATTAAACTTGAAGAAGTTGAATTCTTAGTCAAGAACTAGTAGGTTACCAGATCGATTCTCATTGGTTGTGGTTAATAAGAACCAACAAGTGGTATCAAAGCCTTGAGGATCAAGAAATGTGTCATCCAAGTTTTCAATTGAAAAGTGTACCGAAGAAAATGACTTTAATCTCTAGAAAATGAAGATGCATGCTTTCTTGGTACATGAAGAACTTGAAGAAGCTCTAGTGGAGGAATCAAATATGTCACAAGAACTGAAAGACTCGGACAAGAAAGAAATCTCGAAAAGGTTCACAATGTCTTAGTGCTTTCTTTGGGTGATGGAGTCCTGAGAGAAGTTTCAAAAGAAAGCATAGCTTATGGGAATTGGAAAAACTAGAAATAAGGTATATGACTAATCTCTAGCCTATTGATTATATCTAAAAAGGAAATTGTATGCCTTCAGTCTTGAGGAGGGAGGATCTATTTCAAAACAACTAGATGAATTCAATAAAATAGTTATTGATCTTGAAACTATTGATATCAATATAGATAATAAGGATCAAGCCTTGATTGTCCTGACTTCCTTACCAAAATCATATGAACATTTTGTGGACACTCTGCTGTATAGAAGGGATTCAGTGTCTATAGATGATGCCAAGTCTTCTTTTAACTCTAAGGAGTTGAATAAGAGAGTTAATGTAAAAGATTCCAAATCAGCAGAAGGTTTGTATGCTAGAGGAAAGTCAAAAAGAAAGATTTCAAGGTCAAGAAAAATGATGCAAGAGTCACTTCCAAAAATAAGAAACTGAAATACTTCCATTGTCATAAAGAAGGCCATTTCAGAAGAGATTGCCTAAAAATGAAATTTCAGAAGAAAGAAAATCCAACACAAAGCAAAGGGGGTGCTACAATAATCACTGATGATGATTTTCAATCAACCTTCTTATTGGTTACCTCAGATCACACATATGAAGGTGAGTGGATCCTAAATTCTGGTTGTTCTTTTCATATGACACCTAATAAATCCCTATTTTCTTCTTTGGATTTAATGAAAGGAAGAAAGGTTTTAATAAGGAATAATGTAGCATGTAATTTGAAAGGAATTGGAAAGGTAAGAATAAAGATGCATGATGGAATCGTAAGGGAACTAAGTAAGGTTAGATTTATCCTTAATTTGAAGAGAAACCTTGTGTCTTTAGGTATGTTAAACTAGAAAGGCTACTCTTTTATAGCAGAAAAGAAAATCTTGAGAGTAACAAAGGGTTCAATAGTGATCTTAAAGGGAATAAGAAAGAATAGGTTGTATGTACTTGATGGTACAAATGTTCAAGGAAATGTAAACACAGTAAAAGTAAGGAAGAGTGATAGAATGATGCTATGACATCTAAGACTAGGTCATTTAGGAGAAAAATGACTTCAAGAACTTAGCAAACAAGGATTGTTAGGTGAGGTTACTGAAAATTCTCTCAAACCTTGTGAATACTGCATATTAGGCAAGCATCATAAAGTGAAATTTGATGCTGGAACACATATAACTCATAATGTACTTGATTATGTACATGCTGACTTGTGGAAGCCTGCACAAGTAGCATCACTGGGAGGATCAAGGTTTTTCTTAACTATTCTTGATGATTACTTAAGGAAAACTTGAGTGTTTGTACTGAGAAGCAAAGGCCAACTATTTGAGTGTTTCAAATCTTGAAAAAATTTAGTAGAAAACTAAAAGGAAAGGAAGGTGAAGGTTCTTAGGACTGACAATGGGATGGAGTTCTGCAATGGTTTTTTTGATGGTTTATGCAAGAATAATGGAATCATAAGGCATAAAACAGTAAGGTTTACACCTCAATAAAATGGCTTGACAGAGAGGTAAATAAAACTCTACTAGAAAGAGCAAGATACATATTATTGAATATTTGATTGTTAAAAATGTCCTGGGCAGAAGCAGTGACCACTGCTGCCTAGGTCTTGAACATAAGCCCTTCCTCAACCTTGAATTTCAAGACACTTAAGGAGCTATGGTCAGGTAAACACCAAATTTCAACTACCTAAGAGTGTTTGGGTGAACAACAATTGCTCATGTAAAACAAGGTAAGCTAAATCCTAAGGCAATAAAAGGTATCTTTATGGGTTATCCTAAAAGGGTAAAAGGATATAAGATCTGATGTCACAATGGAAGATTAGAAATGTGTCATAAATAGAGATGTGATTTTTTACAAGAAGGAAATGTTGAACAGGAAAGCAAATGAAGATAGAAGCTCAATTTCAGATTTTGTAAACTCAAGTAGTACTTAGCTTGAGGTGGAGCTTAAAGAGGATGATACAATACAACTAAGTTCAATCCCTACTGAGCCTAGTTCTATAAACACAGACTCACAAACTGATCTTTTGCAATATAATCTTCAAGGTTATAACCTGGTAAGAGACAGAACAAAGAGGCAAATTAAACCCCCTGAGAGGTTTGGTTATGCAGACCTTATTTACTATGCATTACTCATTGCAAAAGAATTGTAAACCTTGTTCTTCGAACATAAGGGTAAAATAGTTATTGTTTGACTTTGATTTTCACACATGCATGACTCAAGATTAATTAACACATTAATGAGGCTTAGGTTAAAGAAAAACAGAATGATTCTATGGAATAACAAGTGTTGACGGTTTCGGACCTACAAAAACATGAAATAGATTGACCGAGTGAAGAAAACAATCGTTTAAAAGAATAGAAAACTAGGAAAAGTGGAACCGGTCAACTGGATGGGTGTAAATGCCGAACTGGTCGATCGGATTGGGGAACCAATCGACCGATAGAAGCTATGCCATGGGTGAAAATGGAACCGTTCAATCAGTTCGGGGAAATGGTCAAACTGTTCGACGCAAAATTTGGGTTTTTTCCAAAATTTTCAAAGATTTTCAAGGGCATTTTAGTTTTTTTTTTTTTTCCATTTTCTATATAAACCCAAGACC
This sequence comes from Cedrela odorata, assembly GCA_035584115.1. Classification (NCBI taxonomy): domain Eukaryota; kingdom Viridiplantae; phylum Streptophyta; class Magnoliopsida; order Sapindales; family Meliaceae; genus Cedrela; species Cedrela odorata. The sequence continues at coordinate 4,637 of JAXCLQ010000274.1, forward strand.
CCAAACACTTTCTCATTTTTCTTTTTCTCTAAAACCTAATTTTTCACTCCTCTTTCTAAAAACGTCATTCTCTTTCACATCTCTATTTCTTTTTATCTACTCAAATTCTTTTTGTTTTCTTTCAAATTTTCACTACCAAATAATTACTAGTCCTCTCCTCTACAATTTGGTACCAATTTTGGGCTAGAAAATGCAAGAAATAACAAGGAAGAAATTTAGGTTTCAAAGAGAAATTGAAACTTTTTCTTTTAAACGGTGCTGTGAGATTTTTAAGAGCTTCTACAGGTTACCAGTAAGCCCATTAACTTATTATAAGTTTGATTTTAAGATTTTAAGCATATTGGAATTCTAAGGTCATTGTTCACTGGAGATTTCTATTTATTTTCGTATAGGAAATGTTGATTTGTGATAATTGAAAGCATATGGTGGTAAATATACATTGTATGTTGTTTAGAATATGTATATTTATCTTAGACGAAAATGTGAATTTGGAATATTTATAGCAATGGGATTTCATTGTTGGATATCAAATAAATGGCCTTGTTAGTTAAGCCTTGTGAAGTGGCGTCAAACTAAGAAATTTTAGACATATTATCCATGAACGTCGCATTTAGTGAATATTTGTTAATTAATTGAAATTTTAGAATTTATTATATTATGTATGTGTGGTATTAGACACCGAACACTGAGCACTTGAGAAAGGGACCTAGAAGGCATGATTGTCCTCGGTAATCCCATAGGTAGGGCAGGTATAAGGGAGAATGAAATAGGCAGTTGCCCACCTGTAGGATTATCGAGGACAATCATGAGTATCACTACGTGACTACTCGAGGCCAACATCAGTGGTGAACCGAATTTTAAATAATTAGCATGCATTCCTTATTTGTTCTATACAAAAAAAAAAAAAGAATTATTTTAAATTAAATTAGCATTGTTTCCCTTGCATAAAACTCACTAACGGTCTCGGCATTACCCACAGTCAAGATAATCATCAGGAAAGGGAGCTAGCCTAATAATTTTTTAATAACAGGCCATGTTTTCATTAAAATAAATTACTTTACATGTATCTATAAATGATTTTTAAAAATATATTTTTATTTACTCACGGAGTGTAACCCTTATACTCACCCCTTTACCTCTCAATTTCATGAAATCGAGCATAGATAAAAGCGTTATCTAGTGGTGGTGATTAGTTAAGGGTGTAAAATCCTTAGGTGTTATTTTCATCCTCAACTCATTGATTTGTTTATTATAGTTCACTAGGTATGGTTTATGAAACTTGTATATATAATTATTTATGGATGTAAAATAATGCATTTGATTATATACCCTGTATTTTTTGTAAATCAAGTATACTTTTATTTATAAAATGATTTTGAACATGTCTCGGAAAGACAAATTTATGTAAATAATTATATAAGTGACAAGTACCTAAGCAGCTTTATAGGCCTGAGGGACATGTTTAGAGTTTTAGAACGTGTCTGAAGAGTCTGTGGCGGTTGTCACATGTTGACCCTCGGGCGAGGGTGTGGCAAGAATAAGTGAGCAGAACCAAAGTCTGTTGAAGAAGCTCTGAAAAGTCTAGACTCATACAAATGGAAGTAAGTCATGCAAGAAGAGATGAACTCATTGATGAAAAATGAAACTTGAAGATTAGTTCCTAAGCCTGAAAATAAAATGATAATAAGATGTAAATGGTTCTTCAAGAGGAAGGAAGATGTAAACAGCTCTGAGTCAGTCAAGTTTAAAGCAAGGTTAGTAGCAAAAGGATTCTCACAAAAGGAAGGGGTGGATTTCAATAAGGTGTTCTCACCTGTGGTAAGGTACACTTCTATAAGGATTCTACTTGCCTTAGTGTTTGTAATTGACCTGGAATTAGAGCAAATGGATGTTAAAACAACATTCTTACATGGTAATCTCAATGAGTAAATTTTTATGTTTTAACCTGAAGGTTTTTATGAGAAGGGGAAGAAGAATCATGTTTGTTCAGTAAAAAAATCCTTTTATGGACTCAAGCAATCTCCAAGGCAATGGAGCCTAAAGTTTGATGAATTAATGTTAGAAAATAGATACACCAGAAGCTCTTATGATAGCTGTGTCTATTTTAAAAAAGTGAATCAAAAGGAGATGATCTACCTACTCATCTATGTAGACGATATGTTGATTTTTACTAGAAATAAAGAGAAAATCTCATAATTGAAGTTTCAGTTAAGCTCAGATTTTGAAATAAAAGACCTAGGCTCAGCTAAAAGGATCTTATGGATTGAAATTTCAAGAAACAAAGGTGAAAGAATACTCAAGTTGTATCAAGAGCAGTATTTGACTAGAGTACTTAAAAGGTTTAGCATGAAGTATTCCAAATCAGTTGAGATTCCATTTGTTGCTCACTTCAAGTTATCAAGTAAGTAGTCACCAAGAACTGAAGAAGAAGAAAAATGCATGTTGACAAGACCTTATGCAGGTTTTGTTGGATGTTTAATGTATACAATGGTCTATACAAGACCAAACTTGGCATATTTAGCAAGTGTTGTAAGCAGGTTTATGGGGAAACCTGGAAATGAGCATTAGCAGGCTTTGAAGTGAATCCTTAAATACATAAAAGGAAGCCTTGGCACTTGTCTAGTGTACAAAAGAAGTGAAGAACGTGAGAATTGCATTAAGAGGCCTATAGACTCAGATTATGTTGTTGATATTGAAAAAGGAGGTCACTTTCTGGGTATATTTTTACTTTGTTTGGTTGTGTTGTTAGCTGGAAAGCTTCTCTTTAAGTTGTAGTTGCTCTTTCAACTACTAAAGCTAAGTATATGGTTGCAACTGATTCAATTAAAGAGGCTTTGTGGATGAAAGGCATTGTAGCAGAACTTAGTTTCAAGCAGGAGTGTGTGATTATTTTCTGTGACATTCAAAGTACAATTTAACTTTCAAAACATCAAGTGTACCATGAGATAACAAAGCATATTGATGTGAGATTGCATTTTATTAGAGATTTAATTTCTAAAGGTGTGGTTAATTTGCAGAAGGTGCACACAGAAAAAAATCCACTTGATATGCTCACCAAGTCAACTCTAGGAAGTAAGTTCAGGCATTGTTTGAATTTGTTGAATATAAAACCTAATTAGATGAAGTTGTTATGAATGGAGCTAAAATTGAGTTCAAGGATCAACTATGAAGGTTGGTATAGGAGAAAGAAAGCTTGAATGGTAAATTTTGAATTAAGGTGGAAATTGTGAAAAGTAATTCAAAATTTCCATTACTTTGTTTGCAATTTATGTTTCTCAATTAAAGTATCGATCCATTTTGCTATGGTATTTGTACGCATCTGAGTTGGAGAAACTTAAATAAAGTATTGATCCGTTTTGTTTTTGGTATCGATACTTGAGATGAGTTGGAGAAAATGGATATAAAAGTATCGATCTATTTTTTCTCTAAATATAAAAGTATCAATATGTTTTGTCTTAGATATAAAGAGTGTCGGTCTGTTATGTTTTGAGATCTATCTATGAAAAGCAGAAAAAATAAAGAGAGAGAGAGAGAGAGAGAGAGAGAGAAGAAACAAAAAATTAGAGAGAGAAAGAAAGATTTGTTCGTGAAACTTTATTTTCTTTTCAATATTCTTCTTGTATTCTAACTCAAATTCAATAAAAGAATTCAAATTTGTTTCCTTATCAATTTTCGTTCTTCTACTAGTTTTGCTGATTAAATTTGAAGAAGTTGAATTCTTGGTCAAGAAACAGTAGATTGTCAAATTGATTCTCATTGGTTGTAATCGATAAGAACTAACAAAAAATATCATGATCCAACAAAATGTATTTAAATTAATATTTTTAGAGTTTAAAAATGTATTTAATAATATTTTTTCAAAATTGCAATTTGCATGTTGGTAGAAATATTTTAAAGAATAGATTTTTAATAACATTCTTTACCAAATATTTAAATTGAGAACTACTTTCGAAAACTTTGGAAGACTCCAAATATGAATACATATTAAATTAATTATTAACCAATATGAAATTGACTGAATTAATTTTTTTAATGGGTAAAGAATATGTAAAATGAAAGAAATTGAATATAATTAATGTGGAGAAAAAAAGAGACAGAAACGGGACAAGTAAGAAACTGGAATTGGTTTTGATTTGTTTGTTGACTCAGCAAAATGTCTATCTCTCTTTACTTTTTACTTATCCATTTTCCTTAAATTATTTATTCTAACTGTGTCTTTGGCTCCACCCCACGTTGTTTTTCTCTTTCCAAATTATTTAAAACAATCGAGTTTAATCCTCGTGAGAATAATTTATTACTTTCATTATTAATTTTTTAAAAAAAATCTCAAATTAATTGTAATATAGCCCAAATTTTTATGTCTACAAAAAATAATCTTTTAAGAAAAATTTTATTGTCAAAAAAGTGGAGGAACTCAAATCTATTTTCTCAAATAATTATTTTTTGTGATCACTAAGTTTTGATATTATTACAAATAAGAACATAATTTATTTATTTATAATAAATAAGTCCATATTTCTATTGAAATGACTAAAATGTGGTTTTTTTTAGTCTTATCTTACATACTCTTAGATTTCGTTCGATAATGTTGCACGGTTGCTTTTAAGTTATAAGTGTCCGTTTGGCAGTACTAATTTAATATATAAGTGCTAAATTAAATATAAAAGTATTTATTCATGTATTTAGTTATTAACTCTAGATAAGTGCTTATCAAATTTAGTTAATACTAGAGGTAATTTTTAAATTAGTACATAAAATACTAAAAGTTCTTTACATGTAATATTAAGTATTTTATTAAATTGTTTTTAGAAAGTGCAAAAGAAAATTTGTTTAAATGTATAAGCACTTGTATATTTTAACATTTTTTCGTAGCACTCACAAATAGATCATAACTATTATAAAATAAAATTATTAACTATTAAATATAAGTGTACCTGTGAATGACATATTAAATATAAATGTTCGAGTGAATGACACATTGTAAGTTGTCAACTTTAGCTATTGTACTTTAAAATCATAGTTGTCCCAAACTAATCCTTAAATTGCGATAGTCCAAATTTAATATTATGAGAATAATTCTGTTACTTTAATATAGATCATAAACTTATTTGATATAAATGAGCAATCTAGTCCTTAATTTGTAAAATGGTAAGAGTTTAAAACCGGTACATAATTATCCCAATATTTATTCATATGAATGTACTTATTTGTAGCTTTAAATCAATCAATCTAATATTGATTTAAAGCTGAGTGACAAGCCATCTTCAATGGAATTGGGGGATCAGAGAAAGAACCAGTTGAGATATGGTCGAAAATAAACTTGCTTGCAGCCTCGGTGTGGTGAATTCCATTCCAGGTTACACGAGTTGATGGACGATCACAAGGACTTACTGTTATTTTTCTGCCATTGATAACAACTGTTTGCCCACATGGGGTACTGGTGTTGAAGTTGTACTTGTTGCCATAGCCACAGCAAGCTACCAAAGGACGCTCAAATC
>JAXCLQ010000275.1:0-10132 GCA_035584115.1 Cedrela odorata
ATTCTACCCCTATTACTAAATTTAACTAACTAAATCCTTTATCCGATTTTCAACAACGAATTTCTATTGCAAACTTACACTAATTCATATTTTCGACAATCCTAAATCTACATATTTTAGCCTAAATAAACAAAATACGGTTTTAATTGAAAACTGTAACAAAAAAATTGTTAACGTCGGAATTACTGTAGCAAAAATATTATTTATGACGGGGGTACTGTAGCTAACTACAATTTATACTGGAATTACTGTACAATAGTTACTGTACAAATTAATGTTACTATGCAAACAGTTATTGTTCAGATCGAGGTTATTGTAGTAGCTTCAAAAATACTGTTCACTCGAGACAAAAATACTCTAATTTCTTCCCACAAACACCTCAATCAATGTTAAATCAATCCAATACTATATTTCCTACATCAATTCAACTTAATTTAACCTTTTCTATTTAAAATTTAATATAATTTATTTAAATAAATAGTAACTAAATTCTCAATTAATCATAAAAATCCAAAATTCAATTTTTTATCGGGTTATAAAACTTATTGGTAACTGAAATTTAAAAGAAAAATGCTAAAATTTGAAATAATTTGGCCGGAATTTGAGAAAGAAAGGGAAAGGAAGCTTTTAGTTGAAGAAGACCAAAACTACTGGAATCGAGAAGAAGAAGTCGAATTATGTTATATTGTAGAATGTAAAATATCAATTAGACCCCCTATTCTTTTTAATATTATACAAATAGTTTAAAACTTTAGAAAACTTTCATTTTAGTCCTTTTAAAAATTTTTAAAATAACCTTTAATGTTTCAAAATCATTACAATTAAGTTCAAAATTAATCTAAACACTATTTTCTTAATCTAAAATTCACTTATAACTCAACTTTATAACATTAATTTTGGACCTAAACAAATAACACTATTTTGAGTCTAAAATTCAATTATATACCTAAAAATTACAAGTTACATGAAATTTTAATTAATCAAATAATATCAAATTATTTAATTAAATTTCTATATACTACAGATGCTACAGTTACAAATTTCTAAAATTGCGGGCGTTACATCTTACTAAAGAATGCTATAAGACACTTATCCTACATCAAAATAGCTTCAATCCGTATCCCTAAGGTATCACATTTAATCTAAAAAATTTTGTTTAAGTTAGGTAATGCTAACACAGGTGCAGAATATAACATTTCTTTAACAACAACAAATGCATTCTCTTAATCATTGCCCCAACGAAATCCAACATTATTTTTAACAATTTCAGTGAGTGGTGCAGCCATTGTGCTAAAGTTCTCAACAAAATGCCTATAAAAGCTAACTAAACCATGAAAGCTTCTTACCTCAATGATGCTTTTAGGTGTTAGCCACTCTTTAATAGCCTTGACTTTCTCTTCATCCACTTCAATACCTTTTGCACTAACAACATAACAAAAAAAAAAAACAATTTTCTCCATGCAAAAAGTGCATTTCTTAAAGTTAGCATATAACTTTTCATTCCTCAAAATAGCAAGCACACATCTCAAATGCTTAACATGCTCATCTAAGTTCTTGCTATACACTAGAATATCATCAAAGTAAACAACCACAAATTTTCCAATGAAAACACGCAACACATGGTTCATCAATCTCATGAATGTACTAGGTGTATTAGTAAGACCAAATGACATAACCAACCATTCATATAATCCATATTTAGTCTTAAATGTTGTTTTCCACTCATCACCTTCTTTCATTCTTATTTGATGGTATCCACTCTAAAGATCAATCTTGCTAAAGATACAAGATCTATGCAACTCATCAAGCATATCATTTAACCTAAGTATAGGATGACGATACATTACTATAATGTTGTTGATAGCTCAACAATCAATGCACATACGCCACGTCCCATTCTTTTTAGGCACCAATAGAACTGGTATAGCACATAAGCTCATGCTTTCCCTCACATATCCCTTACTCATCAAGTCCTCAACTTGCATTTGAAGTTCATTTGTTTTCTTGGGATTACTCCTATAAGCTGGTTAGTTTGGGATAATAGCTCCAGGTACAAAATCAATTTAATGTTCAATGCCTCTAATGGGTTAGTTTGGGATAATAGCTCCAGGTACAAAATCAATTTGATGTTCAATGCCTCTAATGGGTGGTAACCCACTAGGACTTTCCTTAGGGAACACATCGTCAAACTCCTGCAACAAAGAAATAACCAAACTAGGAAGAGATTAGTTAGTTTCATTAATATTAAGGTAAGATTCCTTGTAAATCAACAAAGTCAGTGGCTAGTTTACCATGAAAGCCCTCCTAACCTCACTCTCTTTTGCATAAAAACTCATTTTTATTTTTTCCACTCTCTCAACAAATTTTTTTTTCTCTTGTAGCCTTATTATTTTTCCATTATTTTCAGCCACTACTCTATTTTTCTTCTTACTATTTTTCTTTTCACTCTCATTTTTACTTGAGGTGTCAACCTCACTTAGTAATTTCATTTAATCTTCATAAACTTGCTTTGGGGATAAAAGAACAAGTGTGATAGATTTACCATCTTTTACAAAGCTGTACCTATGCCTAATCCCATCATGCATCACCTTTTTATCATATTGCCACGGCCTTCCTAACAAAATATGGTCAGCATGTATAGGAACCACATCACAAAACACTTTATCACTATACCTCATAATAGTAAAAGACATGAAAACTTGCTTATTCACCTTGATCTTCCTGCAATTATTCAACCATTATAGCTTGTAAGGTCTCGGATGTTTTAACAAAGGCAAGCCCAATTTCTTAACAAGGGTGGTACTACCAACATTGGTGCAACTTCCCCCATCAATGATCATACTACATACCTTGCTGTTAACACGACATCTAGTATGAAATATATTTTCTCTTTGCTGCTCTGTTTCATCCACTTTGATTTGTGCATTAAGAGCAAGTTTAGCTATAAGAAGTTTACCCTTCTTGATATAAGCCTTTTCTTCGTTACTACTAAGATCTTCCAAAGGTGGCATATCATCACTATCTCCCTCACTTGCAGTCTCCACTTCCCCATTGTCTTTTATAATCATCACCCTTTTGTTTAGACATTGTGAAGCAATATGTCCTAAACCTAAGCATTTGAAACATTAAATGTCACAATTATGATTGATTTGGGATCTAGATTTACCTTTATGTTTGGTGGAGTCATCTTCCTTGCTCTTAGATGGCTTGGACTTGGACTTGGAAGCAACCTTTTCATTTGTATCATTGTTACTCCATTTTGATTTCCATTTAGAAGTAGAAACTGAAGATTACTTTGCTATCCCCTTCCTTTTTCAATTGCCTTTCCACCTTCATGGCCATATGCACCATGTCTTACAACTCCACGTAATGTTACGACTCCACTATATTGGCTATATCCCAATTCAAACCATTCAAAAACCTTACCATTGTGGCTTCCCATTCCTCTTCAACATTAGTTCTAATTATAGCAACTTTCATCTCTTTGTGATAGTCCTTCACACTTTTTGAACCTTGTGTAAGACTTTGGAGTCTTTGGAAAATATCTCTATGGTAGTGACTAGGTATGAATCTCCTCCTCGTGAGAGCCTTTAAATTATCCCAAGTATCAATAAGCCTCTCATAATTCCTCTTTTTACTGGTCACTAATTGATCCCATCATACAAGAGCATAGTCCTTGAACTCAACCACCGCTAGCTTTACTTTTTTCTCCTCTGAATAGTTGTGGCAATCAAAGATCAACTCAATCTTCTTTTCCTACTCTAAATAAGCTTCAGGATCATTTCTACCTTGAAAAGGTGGTATTTTCATTTTGATATTCCCAAGGTTCCTATCAACCCTATCTCGAACCCCAAGGTTTCTTCTAGGCCCTCTTCCACACCTAACTCCTTTATGTCCAACCCTGCCTATTTCAGCTTCAAATGCATCATCATCCTCATCCTCATCATCATATTCAGCCATTGGATCATGAACACGCCTATGTTGCCTCATAACATTAAGACCCCTTTGCGATTGTCCTCTTTGTAAAGTGGCTATGGCAGCATCTTGTGAATCCAATCTATCCTTTACGTCATTAAATAAGATGTTTAGCTGCTCAAACTGTTGGTGCATGGCTTGCATTGTGAATGCATTACCTACCTCTACCTCTACCTCTTGGTTTTCACTCTCATCTGACATATTTGAAAACCTGCAAGAATAACATTAGTAAAAAAAAAAAAAACTCACACACTCCCTCACGTGTTTACACTCATAGAATGACACTTCACTCGTATTTCACACTTCTTGGCTTTTTCCCAAAACTAATCTCACTCACTCTTGCCTTTTACTACTCTTGTTTTCACTCTTAAGTTCTTTAAGAACTAGCTGAACTTAACTAATTCCACAAACCAATATATTAGTTCAACCAACAAAAGTTCAACAAAAATCTGAAACTAGAATAAGCAAACAAGTAATATGGAATTTAAAAGACCTTAAACAAGTAAGGACATTATGAACAAGAACAAATCAGCAAATAAAACTAAGAATGATTTTGGCTTTTCAACTTTTTTTTCTTTTTTTGAATTTTCAGAACTAAAATAAAGAGAATCCCAATGAAATCTAATTTGAAGAACTAGGGTTTACTCTATAATTTGAAATGAAGGACGAAACTGAAATGAAGATAATAAGAAATTAAAGATAGAAGATTTAATTGACAACTGAAGCTCTTATTACCAAATGATATGAACGCGCAAAGTGAAACCCTATTGAACCCATAATCTGATCTAAAATCCAGAACCCCAAGATGTAAATTCAAGCCAAATAAGGTAAAAACTCTTGACCCAATGTCTTTAGAAGACAAGAACCAAAAGTATGGTAGAATCTAAACCTATTGAAATCTAGTTTCAAGAACTTAGATTTGATGGTTAAACACCACAAAGAAATGCTTCTTTGATAAGTTCAGAAGTTCATTCCAGAACACAACAAGAATTGCTCACAATTCTAGCAGCCTTTTTATTTCATCAATAGTTGTCCAAAATAACAAGTTAAGGGTCTTTAAATACTAAACTAAGTCTATGGATACTGTAGAAAACCCTAATCTGTGGTTACTGTAGCAACTCACACAAATTAAGACTTTTTTTTCGTTAAACACTAGGAAGCCCAAAACAAGCTAAAACAAATAATTAAGACAACTATGGGCTATTTAATTAATTGTACCAGCCCACAATAATTATAAAGTTTGATTTAAAGTCATAAATAAATGTTCAGCCCACATTAATGGTCCAGCACCAAGTGTATGCCCCTACTAGCCTAATTTTTTCTCTAGCTTAAATCACATTAATTAAGGCTAATCCTTCCTCATTAAAGATCATCTTGAATATTAGAGTCATGCTACGTGAATGTCAAAATTCAGCCCAAGTAGATTGCACAAGTCCAGCCATTGCTTCCTTGATCTTTTTGCTCTTGACCTTGTGATTGGACCTTTTGGAACATGAAATGGATCATTGGCAGAAACCTTGGCATTCAATCCACTATAGTACTCATTATGATACTACCATTTTAGGGTAAGAATGACTAAAAGTTATACATAGAGTGGGAGTAAAAGGTAGAATTAGGTTTTTATTGTCATAGTCATTTAGAAAAGAAGAAGGTTAAGTTAGCTGTAGTGGAGTTTACTAAATATGCCTTAGTTTGGTGGGACCAATTATTGTTGAGTAGGAAGAGGAATAGAGAGTGTCCAATAGATACTTGGGATGAGATAAAGACCATTACGAGGAAAAGGTTTATGCCTAGTCATTATTATAGGGACTTACATTATAAGTTACAAACTCTTACTCAAGGTAGAAGAAGTGTCGAGGATTATTTTAAAAAGATGAAGACCACTATGATTAAAGCAGATGTAGTTAAGGATAGGAAGGCTACTATGACTAGGTTTCTTAATAGGCTTAATAGAGATATAACTGATACGGTAGAGCTCTAGCACTATGTAGAGATAAAGGACATGGTTCATAATGCTATTAAGTTAGAAAAACAACTTAAGCAAAAGGGAGTAGCTAGACCTGGTATTAGGATGAGTTTAGGTTCTACATCTTGGAAACCAAATCGAGCTTCTAAGGATAATAAACTAGTTACTAGAACTAGAGATGAGAATGTACAGTAGAAGGGCCAAGTAGTGAGTTAACCAAAGGATAAATGTAAGGATTTAGATCAGACAAGAAGAAATAGAGACATTATGTAACACCTGTAATTTCCTTTGTAGAACTCATAATTCTTAAGCAATGATATAAAGTAAATGTATAAGGGTATTTTTCTAAGTTTGAAAAATGTAGTAGACATGAAAGATAGAAATGGAAATTTTATTATTAACAAGGTCATTTTTTAAATTTTAGACTATGAATTAAAATAAAATTAAGTGGGCCAAGAATATAATATATATATATGTGTGTGTGTGTGTGTGTATGTATGTATTAGGCCAAATTTAATTAGTTAGGTCTAAACCCAATTAGTTAGACCCAAATCTAATTAGTTAGGCTTAAGCCCAATTAATTATATCGAAGCCTAATTATTTAAGCCTAAGCCCAAGCCCAAGCCCAAGGTTATATATATGTATATAATAAAGTAAAATAAATAATTAAATGAATAAAATAGTAAGTTTTTGATAAAATTTTCTACACAATCCTAACCATTCATTTGCTTTAATCTAAACCATCCACTTGACACAATTTTAAACATGTTTTGTAAAACGATAAATATGACATGTTAGAGGAAGATATGGTGGTTAAATGTGGTCCCTAGAGATGGCAATTTTGTCCGCAAATCCGCTACTATTCAATCCTTATAGGGCAGGTTTGGAATGACTTTTAGCAGATTTGGGGCAGGTTTGTTAAATAAATTTAAAACCCGTAGCGAGTTTGGGAAGGATACGGGTTCGGATAGATATCAGCAACGGATATCCGCAGATATTTTTGTCAGCATCTATTTGTATTAATTTGTCTATTATACTATTTCATTATCAATCATTTTTTAAATATTTTTATTATACAACAATCATTCTATACAATACATATTTATTTTTTTCTCTAATTATTAAATTATACATATAATTTTAAATTAAATTATTTAATTTAAGTTGGAGATATAAAATTTGAGCTATTGATACATGCTATATTCAAGGATAAATAAAAAATAATGAATTGATAACATTAAATATTGTTTATTAACTTTGAATTTCAAATTTGTATAAATCAATATTCTAAAATTAATATAATTATTTTAATTAAAAATTTTAAGTTAATGAAAATCATATATACACACACACTTATAAGATTTATTTAAATTAAATAATACTAAGTGATTAGTCATTTAATTAGAAAAGTAAGGGAAAGTAATAGTTTAATGATAAATAAAAAAATTAAAGACATAAATAAATGAGAGAAAAAAATGAAGTAAAGGAATATTTCTTAAATTTTATTTATTTATTATTACTAATTCATAAATTTCTCTAATTTTATGTGATGGATGTATTTTATTTTAAATTAATACCAAAATCCTATTAAAAACCAGCTAAAAATCTGTGGATATCCACACGAGTTTGATAAATGTTAAATACTCGTTTAAGCAGGTTTGATAATAAATTTTCAATCCCACTATGGGTTTGGTATGAGTATGGTATTAAATTTTTTTTGTGGATACGGATGCGAGTTTAGAGATATCCGTCTCAAACCCGATTCGCTGCCATCCCTAGTGATCCCTTGGATTGGTGGAATTATTCTTAACTATCCATGTGTTTAAGTAATTAGAATTAATTAACAATTGATAGAAATTGGGTGAAAAAATGAGAGCCATTGAATTTGATTGAAGTAATCTTAACCATCCATGTGTTTAAGTAATTAGAATTAATTAGTAATTGACGGAAATTGGATGGAAAAAAGAGAGTCATTGGATTTGATTGAAGTAATCCAAGCCATCTATGTGTTTTAAACAATTATACTTAAACAAAATTTAATGTTTTCAATTTGAGAAATGCAAAATAAGGATATGTACAAGGTAAATTGAGAAGAGAAGAAAAGAGGAAGAAAGAAAGGAAGAGAAAGAAGAGAAAAAAGAAGGAAAATTTGTAAGTTTCTTTTAATTAGAATTGTAGTATTTTGGTGTAGCATGCTTAATGAATTAAATTAATTGTAATAGAAAATTAGAGTTCTTTTAATTAGACTTTTATTATGTTAGTATAGCATGCTTAGTGAGTTGAAATTAATTGTAGTAGAATCTATATTACTCATGTTAAATTATGATTAGGAGATTTGAAATGGATATGGCTTTAAATTGTATATGATGTTGGAAATTGATGGAAATTAAAACATGTGTAGGTTATAGGTATAGTTGTTGTAGAAATCAAAGAGGAGCAAATTCATGTTTCAATGCCTAATTGTAGTAGGAAAATTTGATATGAATAAATTCATGTTAGTAGTGCTAATTGTAGTAGGAATTTAAATGTGGCAAAAAATGTATGTTATTAATGTTAATGTGTAATAAGGAAAATTAGAGATGAATAAAACTATATTAGTGATGTTAAATTTGTAGTTAGGAAATTAAGAATTTATATTGTGTTAATTTGTATATAGTGTTTAAATGAGAAATGGATATTATGTTAGTTGGTGGAAAATTGAATGATGATGAAAAGAATGGAAGCGTAGTAGTAAATACACACACACACACACATATGTGTGTGTGTGTGTGTAAATGGATGTTACTTATGGATTTGAAATGGCGTAATTGTGAATTAGAATTAAATCTTGGTGATTTTGATAAGCCAAGTTTGTTTATAATGATTGGTAGTGTTTAGAATTTGATAATGCGGGTGTCATCGGAAAATGAATTGACGAAAAATGACAACACTTGATTTTCGAAAATTTTTTGCCAAATGTGTGTGTTTCTGAAAGTTATATATGTACAAGTATAGATATATATAAAATGATAGAATGGCGTGAATATGGTAATAAGTTTATTTCAGGAAATTTGTAAAGTGTTGAGTTTGGATAAGTGGATGTCATAGGAATGTGGCTGCAAAAATTAGAGTGTAACTAAAATGGATTGTGTTAATTTGATTTTAGGTACATACCATTGAATAGGAACACATTCAAAGAGAACGAGAATGGAAGTAAATAGATCATGCATGCATTTTAATATATTGAAACTTTGCGATATTCGATGCTATGATGAAAAATGTGATTTTAATGTTTGGTACACCAATGCGATTTTATGAAATGATTAGTGAAATGTTTGTAAATTTGAATGTTTATGCCAATATCACATTTACAAAATAATTATGAAATGTTATCAATGTTTCAAATATTTGAATAAAATGCATGTTATGGCTTAGTAATTAGTATGTTATTCTGGCTTAGCAGGGTCTCGTGTTAAATATGAGGCTTGCAGGCTAGTAAGAATTCTGTTTAACGCATCTTACCCATTTCTGTTATATGAATATGAAAATGATCACTATATGCGGAACACGTAATTACGTTTTGAAACCGAGTCATCGTGGGTGCAGGTGACACTAACTGACTTAGTCGTTTTAAATGTGTTTATATAATGTATAAATTCTATTTGTTTGGAAAAGTTTGAAAATGCTTTGATTGTTTAAATTTTTATATTATGCTTTGTATCGACATATAAAAACTTACATGATATGTTTACTGAGATTTGTATCTCGCTCTTCATTGATAAATTCTAATTTTCAAATAATAGCACATAGAGGTGACAAGTGACGTAAGAGAGGGTATTGGCGTATTTTGAAGTTTTTGAATATATGTAATTTGTAGGTTAGCCAAGTGATAAGGAATGTATTATGTATAAACTTGCATACATAAGATTTTTTGTTAATTGAACTATGTAGAATTTGTGTAATAAAAATAATGTATTGTATATTAAATGTGAGAATGGTATTTGAGGTTAAACGTAAGTAAAGGGGTGTGACACATTAAGTGTTTTAGGTGTTTAGGTAGGGGTCATGTTACTTCGTAATGTCCTAACAAGAGAGTCATGGTTTTGAAAGATTTAGGAGAAATAGTGAAACATCTCATTCTTATACTTATTCAATCAATCATTATTACATAATACTACATCATTTCATACAAAGAGTGTTACTATTACATCA
>JAXCLQ010000277.1:0-10131 GCA_035584115.1 Cedrela odorata
GATTCTTTAACTTGAATCCTTGATGCTTCCTTGTTCATTTGCTTGATTGAATTAATATATTGTTATCATCAAAATATAAGTGCTTGAGTTTGTGTGACACCAAGGTCAACAATTAGGAGATGGTGGAAAAATATGGAAAAACGAAAAGAGTTGGAATTGAGTTAATGTTGTGATAGAAGTATTATAGGGATTAATGAAATGATGAAATTGATGATAAATAGATGAAGAATATGGAAGTGATGATTTTTGAAATATGGATGTGTTAAGGAAGTAGTGGTGGGTATGAACATTTAACCTAAATCAATTTTATTGATTTGATTTTAAGTACAAGTTGTTGACATAGAAATATACTTGTGGAATCGGGAACGGAAGTAAACTATGCATGTATTTGTAATTATTTTTGAAATGATACGTTACTAAGCTTGTTTTGAAAATGTTGTGAAAATCGTTGATTTTTGGTATTTTACTTGTTGATTATGATGTTAGGAGAAATTATTGAAAATATTGTTGATATGTATAATTTATGAATGAAAATGTATTTGACGACTCTCATCGTTAGTTCGTATTTATTCTGACCTGACTGAGTCCCATGGCAAATGTGAGATTTGCAAGCTAGTAAAAATTTTGTTTAATGTGCTATACACGTTTCTGTTAAAAATGATTGTGAAAATTTTTTGTTTTAAGTGGAATACGTAATTACGTTCTGATCTGGTTTACCGTGGGTGCATGTGTATAACTATGTTAAATAGAAATGCAAAAATTTAAATAACTATGGCCATGGGATTCCGTTGTTGAGAATCGACTAAATGGCCCTCGTTAGAAAATCTCGTAAAGTTATATTTGCTAAACTAAGGAAATTGAAATATAATGACCATGAACATTGCATATAAGATATAACTGTAATTGATTAGAATAACGAAGTTTATAATGTTATATGTGTGTAATATAGGCGTCGAGCATTCGGAAGAGAGACATACTAGACACGAGGAGTAGTATTGGGAGTGGATACCTTCTTTTTTGCTGTGAGTGGATACAAACATTTATTTTACTTGTTTTCATATTTCTAAAATATTTTATGAAACTTACTGTTTTATGAACTAAGGAATAGATTTATCATTATTGTTGTTTAAAGTAAATGCGAATGGCCTATGAGATTGAAATTATGTGTGAATGGCCATGAGGCCAAGTTTGATATTAAAAATGCATGCTTTATAATAATGTTGATAATGAAATGTTTATAAATGAATTTGTATATTGATGATATGGTCGGAGAGCCAAGTTTGTATATAATTATAACTATAAGGCAGTAGCTTTGGGACGAATCTATGAAAGGTCACCTAGGTGAGTGCGCCGCAAGTGAGGCAGTTATATGGGTGAATCATGATATGGAGTTACCTATCTGCGAGATTGATGAAGACAGTTATGA
The DNA here is from genome assembly GCA_035584115.1 of Cedrela odorata. Lineage (NCBI taxonomy): Eukaryota > Viridiplantae > Streptophyta > Magnoliopsida > Sapindales > Meliaceae > Cedrela > Cedrela odorata. The sequence goes on from JAXCLQ010000277.1 coordinate 1,427, forward strand.
GTATCACCACATAACTACTTGAAGCCAACGTTAGTGGTGGGCCAGTTTTTAAATAACTAGCATGCATTCTTTATTTGAAATAAAAGAATTGTTTTTATTATACCAACATTATTTATAGTGCATAAAATCCACTGACGATCTCAGGATTACCTATGGCCAGGGTGATTACCTAGAAAGGGAGCCAGCCCAATAATGTTTGAATAACAGGCTATGGGAAATATTTCTATATACTCACCCCCTCACCTTCCAGTTTCAGGAGATCAAGATTATGAAGTACATTATGCAAATGGTGGTGATTAGTAAAGGGTGCAACGCCCTCAGGTACAATTGATATTCCCGACTCACAATTTTGTATGGATTAGCTCACTGGATATCTTTTGAGAAATTGATTCATGTATGAGCTTATAAATATACTATGATGTAATTTGATAAATATTATATATGTATTTTTAAATTAAGTATATTTTCATATGAGGAATATTTTTGAAAATTGTCTCGGAGAGACATAATTATGGGGATGCATTTTATTAACTATTTTAGAATTGATTTGAGATATATGTGAGTAAATGTATAGGGGACAAGTATCCAAGCAGCCTTACAAGCCTGAGAGACGTGGCGGTTGTCACGTGTGGACCCTACAGGCGGGGGCGTGACACTTAGATTTGGTGAAGTTTTGTGATTTGGGAGGTGAATCACTTGTAAGATTTGAAGGAGTATCAGAAAATCTCTTTTGTTGAGTGATTGAGATTTAATCATTTTAAAGTTTGAAGGAGTATTCGAAAATTTCCTTGATTGTAAATTGAGCCTTGGGGTTTCAAAACTTATTTATAGTGAAATTTTCAAGTTAAACATGAAGGAGTGGACGTAAGTAAAGTTGTGTCAAACCATTGTAAATCGAGGTGTTCAATCTCTCTACTCATTATCTTTATATTTATCTATATTTCAGAAGTTTTTAAACTAACCATGGAAGCTGAAGTTTTAAAACATAATTAAAGAATGTCTGCTAATTATTTTGATTTTTTTACCTTTTTATATTTGTAAAATATCAATCATATCCTTTTATTTTTAATATTTTTTTTTGCTATATTTTATTTTGATCTTTATACTTTAATTTAATTATTGTTTAGTTAAAAAGTTTGACATTATTATAAAAATTCAATTTCTAGCCAAAACCAGAAGTTCTTACAATAATTTTAAAAATCAGAACTGAAGTTTTAAAAATAATTTTAATGTTAGAAGTTAAAGTTTTAAATTTAATTCTTAAATTAGAACATGAAGTTCTAACTTTACAAATCATATATGAACTTTAAATTATAAGTATGTTTATATGTTTTCAGAACCTGAAGCTCTGAATATCAACTACTACATTAAAACTTGAAATGCTAAATATATTTATATGCTCCCAATATTCGTTCATGGTTTATAGATGTTAAAATGCATTATCAATGTCATTGGTTTGAAAGACATCATCCAAAAAGGAAAAATATATATCCCAGTAAGATAAATTTGAAAGTTATGATTTTTCCTTAATTATGACCATTAAAGTGATATATTTCCTCTAAAGTAAAAAATATGAAATGCTCCGCAGTATTGTGAGACTCCAAAATTATTTAAAGTTACTTTAATGTCTTTTACTTACTACGAATCATGTTCATTTATTTGTTTAACATTTCCAAAAATGAATGTAAAATGAATATGTTCAAAATGGTAAAAAAAAGCACATTATTACTCATGCAGTGGTCATGAGTCTTCTAAATGACATAATCAGTATAAGTAAAATTTTAAAAGTAAGATAATCGTTGTCATCATTATAGTATGAAATGACATCTAATATAACTTTATTCTGGCACCCACTAAAGTGAATGGAAAGAACGATAAAATAAATTTTAATAATAAAGATCTAATAGATTTTCTTCATCTCGATATCTGTAATCAAAGTAAAGGTAGTTGATCACAATTACAATTTAACTATTACCTCTTCTATATATATTGTTCATTTTAACTCTTTTTGTTATTATGTCAATTATATTTTATATTTTACTAATCACTAATGTGAAATTATTCTTCAATTAAATGATATAAATAAGAGTGAATTATCTCTCTTAAAAATAAAAATTAGGGATATAAGTTTAGCTGATAATGCAATTATACACATTATTCTTCAAGAAAAGAAATATTCCTCGAAGCTCACAAATATTGAAGTTAAGGTAAATGTCATATCAAGTCCTATAGACTTGATTGAAGGTTCCGGAAAAACTATAATCGTGTTAGCAAGTAGGACTAGATTATGCATTTATAATGTCTTATATTCAACTAGATCCAAAAGAAATCTGTTCAACTTTAAAGATATCCGCTGAAATAAGTGTCATATAGAGACTCTATATGAGAATAATGTACAATATCTTTGCATTACTTTTAATGTATTAAGCAAGAAGTGCATATTAGAAAAATTTTAAGCTTTACCATTTGGATTGCATTATACAATCATAAATACAATTGAGAGTTACACTGTAACAACTTAAAAGTTCATTGATCCAAAAATGTTTATGTTATAACATGACAGTCTTGGTCACTTAGGATCTACAATAATGCATAGAATTATTGAAAATTCTCATGGACACCAATTAAAGAACCAAAAGATTCTATTGTCCAATGAGAATATTTATACAACATCTCAAATCCAGAAATGTTATCGGCAGGTGATAGAATCACCCTATCATCCTAAGCTTTACACAACCCGTCTATGTAGATATTTACAATACTTTACATGCATGTCTATAAATACCAATATTCATATATAATACAAAAGAGCATCATGCCCACTCACAACATAAATACACTTCTTTAATTTTACAAACTCTAATACATCAGATTACATTTATACTTAATTAACCAAGTATAATTCTAGTTAAACACATCAAATATTATATACATGATGGACCACAACACCCTAGTGACTGTAGTGCGTATCTCCTCCTCTGTCCATGTCTTCAAAGACTGAAATATTCCACTAAGGATCTAATCCTGCAAAACCTGAAGAATAGGGGGTGAGTCTTGAACGATTCAGTGAGTGGATGCTAAAAGCAAACATCGTTGTATATACATATATCTTTACCTTGCCATCACTTGCAAAATCATATGAAATATATGTACGTATAACAATTCCATACATTTGACGGTAAACTTTTTTCATTGCCTCAAACACAGCAATCATCACACGTCATTCACAACATATCAATGTTTAAGAGCGTTACGCATCGCCATCCCCTTAAACACCAAATAAATCTACTAGTGGTTTAAGGCGTTACGCATCGCCATCCCCTAAGACATTGAATAATACTTGTGATTAAGGGTATTACGTTTCGTCGTCCCCCTAATACACGAAAATAACCCGCAAATACCTTTGGGGCGTTATGTTCCGCCTTCACCCAAGTTATAATTCAATCATCAAAGGCGTTACGTATCGCCGTCCCTCTATTCATAACTAGATATCAGGGATGTTATGCATCGCCGTCCCCTTATTTCCAATTTTCAACCACAATACACACAACAATTTCACAAGCTTAAGACATTCAATCCATTTCATTTCATATCACAACACAATATTCACAAACAATAGCCAACCATTTTCATTTACGGTCATTCTTAGTCATACAACACAATCATTCTTTCTAACATCAAATTTACAACATCTCAAGATCATTTTATGCAATCATTTCAACTCATATTAAAAGCATATCAATCAGTTGGTTTCATATTTGTTTTTAGTATTGGTTTCATATGTATTCTCAATGTTAAGTTTATATGCATTTTCAATATTATTCTCATATAAACACATGCATATATACATATATATATATATATATATATATATATATATACACAAATAAACACCCACTCACTCAACTATCAATCTCAATATTTCTTTCTCGCGTGTCCTCACTTAAATCACAATTTCTAAATTCACCTTAGTCCAACACACAGTCAACAATCCTCGACAATATTCTTATTATTCTTAACATTTATAAGTTTATAGAGTATTTATCAAAACAAAATCAAATCCCAACTCATAAGTTCACAATATCCCAGCCTTTTCGACATTTTTGAAAATAATTTTTTTTATAACTATAACAATTATCGAATTTACTAAACCTACGTCCAAATCCAGTAAGGAATATACTTCTATCTTTATCTCATACATTCAATATCAAGCTAGTAACGACTTTATATTTACCTTTTAATATAATAAAATAAAACATTATGTTCTATCATCACACCATTCTTAATATCCAATTTCAGATATCACAACCCAAAGTCACAATTCCTAAGCTCAACTATCTCAAAATATTCACAACACTAAAAGAAATAAATGTTTCCATAATCCTTGTCTATGATCTTGAACTCAAAAGGAATTCATAAATCACAGTAACTTACCCTCAATCATTATCATCATGTCAAGGCTCAAATTTCACTTTTTACCAATTTTACGTAACATATATTTTAGCCATAGCATATGTATCATTTCCTTTAAACCCAAAATTTGGCAATTTCACAAATCACACATTTGGATATAACAACCGATTCAAACGAATTCTTAAAGAGAAAGTCATCTCCCGACTCATATTTAATGCGAGTTTGGCATCACACTATTGAAAATATATATCCATCCAATTTCACAAAATAACTAAATTAATATAATTTTATCCACAACCATAGTTCATAATACCAAATCTGAAATTTCATAAAATCACATCTCATCCACAACATATTTATCATTTCAACACATATTCGAAAATTCACCATTCAACATATTTTGTACATTCAAAAATTCACTTGAATCATAAATACTTACAATTTGAGCATTAAATTAAAACCATGGTATAGTAAAGCAAAACATCCACTGTATCAAATTTATAAATACCATGTGTAATTAAATGCCAACGCCCCAAGCACTCCTAATCATTTTCACCCAAACTTAGCCTACCGAAAATCTAATTTGTCCAATTTTCGTCGAGATTTAAACTCAACAACCTCTGCATTCATATCAAATCTAAAAGGGTTCCTTAAAACCAAGTAATATATGTCTAGAACTATTGCAAAATAAGGTTAATCCATTTATCTGTTGGAACTTAACCAAGTCGTACTTAAGCGCATCACCAACGCTTTGATCGGTGATCTACAAGACATGACTTATGCTAGATTTCACGATTATCTTTAGATGAATAAATAAATAAATGCATGTATACTCTACTGCATTTTATGAATTTGGATTTCGGTCTATTACTCAAGTTATGCACTCCTAAATGAAGTTTCTGCACAATGAGTGAATTTAAACTCGCACTGTGCTAAATTGACAACATCCCGACCTAAGTTTCTGAGGATATACTATATTATGTGTCTAGTTTCTACTGCTTATTTCAGATTCACATTCCAAGTCCGAACGCTCAAGTTATAACCATTTTTCGCCACCCTATTTAGTGTAGTCCACTGTGAACCGTCGATAGGACAGTTCAGTTCTAACAAAAAATTGTACTATCTCGCTTAACGTCTTAACCTTTTGACTATGTTTTGCCCTTATGTGTCTAGTTTCCATAACATTTTACGGTTTGTCAATTTGAGGTATAGAACTCACGCAATCCCCGTTTAACTAGATACTGCACAGAAATTACTGCAACTAACACTTAAGCGTTTCGCTCACACTCTCACTATTCGGCACTCCGCTCATATTTGCCACTCCATATCATGCATTTACACTTCATTTATACATTCTACATGCATTAAAATAGCCACAATACTTGCTAAATAAATAAACCATGCATTATGTCTATTTTTCTTCATGCCAACAACTTCCACAAGTCCGCACCTCAATTTCACAACAATTCTCGCATGAAACATGCTATATTTACATATCATTTACTGCCTTATTCCTCTCTAATACATCAATAACCAAGGTGAAGCCTGTAGAACACACATGAAGCATGCCCTACTTCTCGGCCACATTGCCGCTTATGTCATGCTCCTGCCCGTAAGGTCCATACGTAACAACCGCTACAAACCCTCGAGAAACATTCTTAACCCCTAAACATGTCTCTCAGGCCTGTAAGGCTGCTTTGGTACCTGTCCCTTGTATAATTATTTACATAAACTTGTCTTTCCGAGACATTTTCAAATCATCTCCCAAATAATAGTATATTTAATTTAAAATACATACATGTTACATAATCAAATTACATTCTTTTCTTTTCATATTTAATTACAAATAAAATTTATCAAAATATACCCAATGAACTATAATAAACAAATAGGTGAGTAGTTGATGGAAATAACACCTGAGGGCGTTACACCCTTAATCGATTACCACCACTCATTCAATGCACTTTCCTATTCTTAATCTCTAGAAATTGGAAGGTGAGTGGGTCAATATATGGGGTTATACTCCGTGAATGGATAAAATATATTTTAAGAAAATATATTTATAAATGGACAAAAATCAATTTATTTTAATAAAACCATGGCTTGTTATTCAAAATCAACGTGCTGGCTCCCTTTCTCGGTGGTTATCTTAGCCGTGGTAATCCCGAGACCGTCAATGGATATTATGCAAGGATAAACAATGCTCATTTAATAAAACAATTCTTTTTTTAAAATACGAATGCATGCTAATTATTTAAAAACTGGCTCACTGCTGACGTTAGCCTTGAGTAGTCTTGTGGTGATACTCATTATTGTCATCGTCAATCCCACAAGTGGGAAACTCCATAACATCCACCCATATACCTGCCCCACCTGTGGCGCACTCACCCAGGCGGCCTCTCATAGGTCTGCCCCTAGGCTACTTCTCTGCAACTATAGTCATATACAATCCTGGCCCTCCCAGCTATATCACCAATACAATCTACATATATAACCAAAGACGATATCATGTATAAGTATTTCATTTTCAATAACATTATAAAGCATGCATTTTGAATATCAAACTTGGCCTCATGGCAGATCTCATATTTATATTTCTTGACCTCAGAACCACTTGCATATCAAATCTATTTACAGGCCATTCATATATATTTCAAATCAACAATAAATAAATTATTTCTTTATTCATAAAACAATAAGTTTTATAAAACACTTTAAAGAGTGAAAACATTTAAAGATCCACTCATAGAAAAAGAGAGGGTCACCACTCCCACACTAATCCTCGCGCCTAGTATGCCCATCTCCCTAGTGCTCAGCGCCTAATATCATACATATATATCATCATGAATTCCGAGATTCCAAATAATTACTATTTATGAATTAAATGTAATGTTTACGATTTTCGTGTCTAAAATTCCTTAGTATAATACATATAACTTTATGAGGCATTCTAACGAGGATCATTTAGTCGATTCCCAAGAACGGAATCCCATGGCCATAATTATTCTAAATTTCGCATTTTTATCTAAAATGGTTATACTCATTCCAAAACAATATCCAGCATGTATATAATTATCATGTATTTTCAATTAACCCTATATCAACACGAAGCTACGTTTCCTATAAGAAATCAAAATAAATCTCGAATAAGTAGTGACCCCTAGGTTTTTAACATGCTCAATTTCTTAAAAATATAACTTCTAATGGGTTAATAGGCCTACCTTTAGCCTATAAAAGTCATTAGACACCTCACATTGTCATTTGGATGCAAAACTCTCAAATTCTCTTTGAAACCCTAGTTTTCCTTTCTTGCTTCCTCTTACTAGTTTCAATCTAAAATGGCATCAAATTAACGAGGAGAGAATGGGTTATCACTTGGCAACCTACATTTGCAATAAAACATATAGGATTTGAAGAAATTCGTCCAAAACCTAGAGAGAGAACGAGAGAGAAGTGTGTTTGTAGAGAGAGAACGAAAGAGAAATGTGTTTATAGAGAGAGAGAGAGAGAAAAGAACGAATGAGAAGTCACTAAAGGTCGAATCCACCTCTTGGGTATTTATAGAAGTAGGCGAAAAGACCAAATTGCCGGTCAAATTTTACCCAGATTTACATCATGTATCTATACTTTTGGGCTTGGTATTGATACCTTTAGTCCAAGTATCGATCTCGAGTATTGATACATTTGCCTTTATGTACCGATCCTTCTCTTTTCAATATATCGATACATTTGTTGAAGGTATCGATCTGGTTCAATATGTAATTAATTTCAAACTCTTTATCTGGCCATGTATCGATACCTTTGATGAAGGTATCGATCTGGTTTATCTTGTAATTATTTTTGAATTCTCTGTTTTGAAATATATCAATACTTTCTTCATAAATATCGATCTGATCAACTTGTAATTTCTTGCCAAGTTTTTAACTTGCTAAGTATCAATACCTTTCTTCGTAGGTATCAATCCATTCAATGAATATCGACATGCCTTCTCAATGTATCGATACATTTGAATAATGTATCGATACTTCCATTCCAAGTATTGATCTCTTCATGCTCATGATAGATTTTTGACGCTTTTCTTTTCATTCCCTAACACTAATTCTGTTTACCTTCAAAGGCTCCGCCCCCAATCCCTCGCAAGGGTGTTGCCTTTTAACCATATTCGCTAACCAGCTAGCGAGATCTCCAAATACGTCAGAATAGGGCAACATACCGAAATCCAACTTATGAAAAATTTTAAATCATAATATTAAATTTATTATATTTATATCATTAAACTTAATTCAAATTCA
>JAXCLQ010000278.1:0-10131 GCA_035584115.1 Cedrela odorata
TAATTTCTAATTTAAATAAATTACTTTATATTACCTGTATAATATATTTAAGGAAACAAAAATATTAAGTAAAATTTCTAAATTTCATATGTTTAAGTGATCAATATAATTTTTTGAATTAGAAAGTAGACAAACATTTCTAAATTAAGTGAGAATTATATATTAATGTTATGATCACATATAGTTTAAAAACATCAATTATGATTAATAATATTTAATGTAATAAATTTTATCCCACATGAATTTTTATTACGTTTATATAATTAATTAGGATAAAATATCAAATTATTTTTTTTAACTTACCTACATGAATTAAGAAAATGGATATAATTTGATAGTTTTATCATAATAATATATGAATCTAGTAGATCTAGTAGAGTAAAATACTTAGTCCATAGACAGTATTTTATGTCTATTGATTCATATTTTAACACATATTTTATATTGAAAACATAATAAAGAAATTATTAATCTTAAATTATGACATAAGCATGTATTATGTACAGCTTTAGAACCTGTAAACATATCTGATATCAATATTCCCAAACTAAAATGAGACAATTATAAAATATGGAAAAAAAATGTTCTTCTTTATTTAGGGTAGATGAACATTGATTATGTTATCCGAAAAGACGAACCACCTGCAGTAACTGATACTAACACTTTAGTTAAAATTGTTTTTTAAGAATGCTAGGAGCTATTCAATCGCCTCAGTGTCATATTCATTAAGACAAAGATTTCTGCTGGCATCCGTAATTCTGTCGCTCAACATGATAATGCTTGAGTTTTATTGAAAGTTATTGATGAACAATTTAAATCATCTGATAAGGTCAAGGATAACATCCTGATAAAGAAGTTTTCTTTCATGAGGCTCACCCATATCAATGGTGTGCATAAACACATCATGAAAATAAGAGATATTACTGCTCAACTCAAGACACTTGAGATTGAAATGTTTAATTCCTTCTTAGTGCATTACATTTTAAACACTCTCCCTCAACCATATTGACTCTTTAAAATCTCCTATAACACATATAAGGATCAATGGTTTATTAATGAACCGACGACCATGTGTGTACAAGAGGAGTGGAGATTAATGATGGAATCGGGAGAAAGTTCATAAAGTGTACATCTGGCTGTACAAGGAAAAAAGAAAAGGAAAGCTAAACAAAAAGGGAAAGAAAAAGCATCAAAGATATCTTCCCAAGTTGAAATTCAGAAAGAATCATAATGCTTCTTTTGTAAGAAAAATGAGCATATAAAGAAGAAGTGTGTGAAATTTTAGTAGTGGCTTTCTAAGAAAGGTATTTCAATATCTTTTGTTTGTTAAGAATCAATTATGGCTAAGATTTATCAAATTACATGGTGGATTGATTCTAGTTCTACAATTTATATTACCAATGTTTTGCAGGGCTTGCAAAACTTAAGGAAACCAGTGGGAATTGAGCAATATATTTTTTCAGGAAACAAGATACGCTCACCCGCGAAAACTATTAGGATATACAATTTAGTTCTTAATAATGGTTTTGTAATGACATTGGATAAAACTTTTTATATTCCTAGTTTTTCTAGGAATTTAATTTTAGTTTCAAGACTTGTACCTTGTGGACATTCCTTTATATTTTTGGATTCATTTATAAATATTTTTTATAAATTTAATCTTATTGGAAATGGTACATTGTCTGATGGTCTTTTTCATATTAACTTACAAAATGATGCTTGTTATAATACAATGTATATATGTTCTGGCAATAAAAGATATGTCATGAATGAGAATTTCTCTATGTTGTGGCATCGGTGATTGAGACATATCTCTATACAAAGAATCCAAATATTAGTAAATTATAGAGTATTTAGTACTCTAAATTTTACTGATTTTGATACTTGTGTGAATTACATTAAAGGTAAGCAGACTAACAAGTTAAAGAAAAGTGTTAAAAGAAGTTCTGACATATTAAAAATCATACATACTAATATATGTAGTCCTAACTTGGACTCGTATGGTCAGAAGTATTTTATCATTTTCATAAATGATTGCTCACGATACATATATCTCTACTTATTGAATACTAAGGATCAATCATTAGATGCTTTTAAGATATTTAAAGCTGAAGTAAAAAAAAAAACAGTACAATAAACAAATAAAGATCGTGAGATCTGATAAAAGTGATGAATATTATGGTAGATATACTGAGAATGGATAGGCACCTGATCCATTTGCGAGATTTCTTCAATAACATGGGATTGTTACCTAATATACTAGGCTTGGTTCTTTGGATCAAAATTGTATAGTTGAAAAAAGAAATCGAACATTATTAGACGTGGTACGGAGCATGGTAAGTAGCTATAAACTTCCTAAGTCATTATGAATTGAAGCTCTTAAGACAGCTGTGTATAAATTAAATTGCATTCCAACTAAGGTTGTTACAAAAAAAAACACCATTTGAGTTATGGAAAGGTTAGAAATCGAGTTTGCGACATGTACTCGTTTGAGGTTATCCTTCTGAAGTAAAAGTTTATAATCCATAAGAAAAAAAGTTAGATCTGATGACCATTAATGGATATTTTATTAGATATTCAGAAAGGTTTAAAGAATATATATTTTACTATCCATCTCATTTTACTAGGTTTGTAGAATCAAGAAATGCAAAATTTCTTGAGAATAACTTGATCAATGGGAAGGATCAATTTCAAAACATAATTTCTAAAGAAGATCATTGAAGACCTTTCACTTCATGTAATCAATTAATTGTCATTAATAACACCATTCCAGTACAAACAAGTGTTGATTACCCAATGGTTGATATTCAACTAATAATGAATGACAATCAAACTCCACAAGCAGATGATATTCTAGTAGATCTGGTTGTTTAGGAATAACCTAAAAATATTGAACAACAACCTCTTCAGAGCAATGTTGATACAACATTAAAAAAATCTACTAGAATTAAGAGATCATCTATACCTAATGATTACATTGTGTATATACAGGAGTCTGACTATAATGTTGGAGCTGAAAATGATCCTGATACATTTTCACAACCCATAAGTGTCAAGAATCTGACTTATGGTATAATGCCATGAAAGATGAGATGTATTCCATGTCAACAAACGAAGTCTGGGTTCTTGTTGAGTTGCCTAAAGGATTTAAACATATTAGGTGTGTATGGATCTTTAAAACTAAGAAAGATTCATTGGAAAACATTAAGAGATACAATGTCAGACTTGTTGCTAAATAATTCACTTAAAATGAAGGAACTGATTATACATAAACTTTTTCTCATGCGTTTAAAAATGATTATCTATGAGTAATTATGGCATTAGTAGCTCATTTTATTCTAAAGCTATATCAAATAGATGTGAAAACGACCTTTCTTAATGGAAATTTGGAAGAAGAGGTTTACATAAAACAATTTGAAAGATTCTCTTCCAAAAATGGTAAGCACTTGATTTGTAAACTTAAGAAATCTATATATGGATTGAAACAATTTCCTGTCAACGGCATTTTAAATTTCATAATGTTATCTCTTTATTCGGTTTCAAAGAGAATATTATGAATCAGTGTGTGTAAGATAATCTTATTTATCAAGTGTAGCATTAATTATCGCAACATTCCAATTATCATTTCTAAGGCATTGGTTCAAATTGAACTTATCACTTTTAACAATCGGTGCTATACTTGATGAACAATTTTTCATTCGGAATCTCTTTAAAATTTTCTTAATATAGGTTTCCTAAGATAGACTTAATATTCCTTGATGTCTATCTCTATGAATCTTTATGCCAATGACATAAAATGTTTCACTCATATTTTTCATATCAAAACTTTAAAAAATGAATTGTTTCACCTTATGTAGCAACCCTTTATTATTGGTTGCAAGTAAAATAATATCCACATACAGAATAAGGAAACAAATTTTACTCCTACTAACTTTTTGGTAAATACACTTATCCATTATATTTTTTTTGAAACCGAATGAAGAGATAACATTATGAAATTTAGGATACTATTGACGAGAAACTGTTTCAATCCATATATAGATTTCTTAAGCTTACAAACCAAGTGCTTACTATCTTTGGAAGTGAATCTTTTAGATTATTTTATGTAAACCTCTTCTTCTAAATTTCCATTGAGAAATGTTATTTTCACATTTATTTGATGTAACTCTAGAACAAAATAAGCTACTAATACCATAATTACTCGAAGAGAATCCGTTTTAGACACAAGAGAAAAAGTCTATGTATTATCAGTTCATTCCTTTTAAGTGAATCATTTAGCAATAAGTCTGACATTATATCTCTCAATGTTTCCTAATGAATCTTTCTTAATCTTAAAGAACTATGTACACTTAATGGACTTAAATCCTTTAGGCAACTCAACAAGATCCCAGACTTCGTTCATTAACATGGAATTCATCTCATCTTTCATGGCATTATACCATAAATCATATTCTTGACAACTCATGACTTGTGAAAATGTATTAGGATTATTTTCAACTCCAACATTATAGTTAGACTTTTGTAAATACACAATGTAATCACTAAGTATAGATAATCTCTTAATTCGAGTAGATCTTCTTAATGTTGTATCAACATTCTCTTGATTGTACTGGAATGGTGTTATTAATGACAATTAATTGACTACATGAAGTGAAAGGTCTTGAATGATCTTCTTCAGAAACTATGTTTTGAAATTGATCTCTCCCACTGATCAAGTCATTCTCAAGAAATTTTGCATTTCTTGATTCCACAAACCTAGTAAAATGAGATGGATAGTAAAATATGTATCCTTTAAACCTATTTAAATATCTAATAAAATATCCACTAATGGTCCTCGGATCTAACTTCTTTTCTTGTGAATTATAAACTCTTACTTCACAAGGATAACCTCAAATATGTACATGTCGCAAACTCAATTTCTAACCTTTCCATAACTTAAATAGTATTTTTGTAATAACCTTAATTAGAACACGATTTAATATATACATAGCTGTCTTAAAAGCTTCAATCCATAATGACTTAGGAAGTTTAAAGCTACTTACCATACTCCGCACCACGTTTAATAATTTTTGATTTCTTCTTTTAGTTATACCATTTTGATTCGGAGAACCAAGCATAGTATATTAGGCAACAATCTAATGTTCTTAAAGAAACCTTGCAAATGGACCAGGTGTTTATTCATTCTCAGTGTATCTATCAAAATATTCATCACCTTTATTAGATCTCACGATCTTTATTTGCTTATTGCACTGTTTTTTACTTCAACTTTGAATATCTTAAAAACATCTAATGATTAATCCTTGATATTCAACAAGTAGAGATACATGTATCATGAGTAATCATCTATGAAGGTGATAAAATACTTCTGACCATACAAGTCCAAGTCAGGACTACATAGATCAGTATGTATGATTTCTACTATGTCAGAACTCCTCTTAATATCTTTTTTTGACTTGTTGGTCTGCTTACCTTTAATATAATCTACAAAAGTATCAAAATCAGTAAAATCCAAAGTACTAAATACTTTATCATTTACTAATCTTTGAATTCTTTGTATGGAGATATGTCTCAATCTCCAATGCCACAACATAGAAGAATTCTCATTCATGACATATCTTTTATTGCCAGTACATATATGCATTGTATTGTCACAAGCATCATTTTGTAAGTTAACATGAAAAAAAACCATTAGACATTGTACCATTTTCAACAAGATTAGATTTATAAATATATATATATATATATATAACTGAATCTGAAAATGTGAAGGAATATCCATAGGATACAAGTCTTGAAACTGAAATTAATTTTGAAACTAAAAATAATTCCTAGAAAAACTAGGAATATAAAAAGTTTTCTCCAATGTCATTCCAAAACCATTATTGAGAACTAAATTGTATGTCCCAACAGCTTCCATGGGTGAGCGTATCTTGTTTCTTAAAAAGATATATTGCTTAGTTCTCACTAGCTTCCTTAAGTTTTGCAAGCCTTGCAAAACATTGGTAATATGGATTATAGAACCAGAATCAATCTACCATATATTATGATAAATCTTAGACATAATAGATTAATAACAAACAAAATATATTGAAATACTTTTCTTAAAAAGCCACTGCTGAAATTTCATAAAATTCTTCTACATATGCTCATTTTTCTTACAAAAGAAGCATTAGAATTCTTTTTGAATTTCAACTTGGGAAGATATCTTTGATGTTTTATCTTTCCCTTTTTGTTTAGCTTGCCATTTCTTCTTTCCTTATACAACCAGATGTGCATGTTGTGAACTTTCTCCCAATTCCATTATTAACCTCCACTTCTCTTGTACACACATAGTCATCAGTTTATTATGGATTATTGATCCTTATGTGTGTTATACGAGATTTTAAAGGGTCAGTATAGTTGAAGGAGAGTGTTTAAAATGTAGTGCACTAAAAAGGAATCAGACATTTGAACCTTAAGTGTCTTGAGTTGAGTTGTAATATCTCTCATTTTCATGTTGTGTTCACGCATACCATTGATGCGGGTGAGCCTCATGGAAGAAAATTTCATTATCAGGATGCTAGCTATGACTTTATTGGATGATTCAAATTGTTCACTAATAGCCTTCAATAAAGCTCAGACATTATCATGCTGAGTGACAAAACCACGGATGCTAGTAGAAATCTTTATCTTAATGAATATGACATTGAGGTGATTAATTGCTCCCAGCGTTCATAAAGAGCAATTTTAGCTGAAGTGCTGGTATCAGTTACTACAGGCGGTTCGTCTTTTCGGATAACATAATCAATGTTCATCTACCCTAAATAAAAAAGAACATTTTTTTTCATATTTTATAATTGTCTCTTTTTAGTTCAGGAACATTGATATCAGATATGTTTACAGGTTCCAAAGCTATACACAATATATGCTTCTGTCATAATTTGAGATTAATAATTTCTTTATTATGTTTTATCAATATAAAATATGTCTTAAAATATGAATCAATAAACATAAAATACTATTTATGGACTAAGTATTTTACTCTAGTAGATTTATATATTTTTATGATAAAACTATCAAATTATATCCATTTTCTTAATTCATGTGGGTAAGTTAAAAAAATAATTTGATATTTTATCATAATTAATCATATAAATGTAATAAAAATTCATGTGAGACAAAATTTATTACATTAAATATGATTAATCACAATTTATATCTTTAAATTATATGTGTTCCTAACATTAATATATTATTCTCACTTAATTTAGAGATGTTGTGACTACTCCTTAATTCAAAAAATTATATTGATCACTTAGACATATGAAATTTAGAAATTTTACTTAATATTTTTGTTTTCTTAAATCTATTATACAGGTAATATAAAGTAATTTATTTAAGTTAAAAATTACATTAGAAAATTTACAGAAAAGATTAGAGGGGTCACAAGCAGCCCCACTTAAAACTCACTCTCTTGAGGCAGCTTATGACCCTTTTGACAAAATCTTTGCAGATATGTAATTAATAGCAAAATAAACTGCAACTATACCTGACAATAGTTCTTAATTTTGGTATTCTAAATTTACATGCTCTTATCCAAATGAATGCATTCATAAATATATATTAAAAATAAATACATAAAATTTAAGCATTTATCAATTATAAAATATACATATCATAAAGTACAAGAAATTATACATATTTCATGCCAAAATTAAAAGATTACAAAAATATTTATAAATTCTTATAATTTACATATTTTATTGCAAACAAAATTAAATTTTAGGCCAAAATCATGAAAATCAAAATATAATTTTAGACTAAATTGCATTTTTTTTAGAATTTATAAACAATTTCATAAATAGCATGCATTTAATTAATGATTAAAAATAATTAATAATAAAAAACACAAAGCTCGTCCCAGCACTTGATAAGTTAGTTTTAAATTCTTAAGGCTTTGGGTTCGATTTGGTCCAAACTGATTTTCTATTCAATTATTTGAAAACCTTTAAGTTCTCATTGAATACAAATTTATCAAGAAATGACCCATGGCCTAGTGGTTAAAATATTGAATTCAAAATTCTTAAAGCTTAAGTTTGAATCACACCAGTCGTAAAATATTTTCGATTTTAAATCTACATAACCGATATGTTGTTTTCATGTCCCTAAAAGAAACGATATGGCGTACACAAATTAATTGATATGTCGTTTTCATGTCTTTGAAAGAAATGATATGGCGTACACAAATTGAAAAATGGTCCGAGTCTTAATCGACATATCCTTTTCTCTTTATGTTCAACTTTTGACCTCAAAATGAACGGCTTGTTATTTTATGAAACCATATATAAAAGACATGTCGTACATAATAAGACGACAAAACCTGATTTGTAACTAACATGTAGTTTATAAGTTTCATAAGAAACCGCCATGTCGGGCGACCCTCTCTGGTTTATCTTTAATCTCTGGCTGGGTCGACCCGAACCAGTCACGACTTGATTTCAGACCCGTGAACCTAACAATTTTTAGGCCTTATTTCCGGCAGATTCCTACTTGTTTTTCGATGATTTTCACATCCAAAATGTTCTCAATTCATTTATGAATACATTAATAATATTTACTTACATGTTAAAAAATCGATTGCATGAAAAAGTGACCGAATGTACCCATGACTCTCATTTTTGGTTTTCATCGAAAACACACACAGAACACATTAAGGTAGAGGCATAAACACTCTCTGATACCAAATGTAAGTATCGAAATAAAAATCATACTTTAAATTATTTAAAAATTGAATGTGAAAGCCCAAGGAGCTTACCTTTTGCCATTGACGTTTTCTTACTGTTTTGACTTTGGTAGAAAACCTTCCAAACTCTCTTAATCCTCACTTGATGGAGTTTTTAGAGAAAAATAAGTTTAGTAACCTTTTACCAAGTATAGCTTCTAATTTATAGATTTTTTCTATCAATAATCGTGTTGGGAGTTTTCTGCAGTTCTTGGAAGTTATCACTATTAATGGCAGTTGTTAGAAACATGTGAAAAGTTTACATGACAATTTGGGAAAGTTTTGAGTCACTTATGGGTGATTTCCACCATTTTCACCAATAATAGTCCATTAATTGAAAGTTGTCAATTTACCATTGAATTCATTAATGGTTGATCCACCAAAGAAAAAGAAGAAGAAGAAGAAGACGATGAAGATGGTAGTCATAATCCTTTGATCAAAGAACATCCCAATGCACTCATACCATCCTAATCTTTCAGGTATGCTTTCTCCTAGATTATTTCCAACTCATGTACCATACACGACGATTTCAGAATCTGCGGAGAAATCTGGTGCCAAGATTGTGTATATTGCTCGAGATCCTAAGCGCCCATTGGTGATAGAGAAGTAAGGTTGGAACACATTGCCTTAACTCTTCTATCATGCTTATTAGATGTGAATTAATAAGTCAAATTCAATAAATCCTTTTATTGCATATTAATAAGTATGCTTAATACTAATATATATTAAAAATTAAGTCTAACAAGTCTCTTCCGTAGAATGCTATACGAATTTAATGAGACCAAGTCTGATAAATTAATCTTTGGCAAGTGCACGTCCAATTATTTTTCCTAGTGGTGAAAGTATATGTAATAATTACTTGAATTGGAAAGCTACAAAACAATTCCTCGTGACAGTCTCCTTTTCATATATCCTCACTCAAGCGTTCATTCCAAGAAAACTACTACTCTGTTTCTAATGGTTAGCGAGATCACCCTTTTTAATTTTTCAGTACTTCATATATATAGCTAGTTAAAGAACAAGTTATAGCTCTCTTTCCTGTAGACTGGCCAAAACATGTGTCATTTTGAACTATGTTGAGTTCTAAAATATGACCAACAACTAATTTCCCTTAGATTAGATGCTGGTGCCAAATTAACAATAAAATTACTGCTTGATGCCCATAATAGAGTTAATTCCTCGCTGTATCTCCACAATATCTTATCCGACTCTTCCACCTTAACAAAAGGAACTTCCGAGAATAGAAGACAATTTTGTTTAACTTATATTGTCTTTAATTTGTGTCTCTCTTCGTCTCTTCATATTTCAAGAAAAAAATTTTCTAGAATGTCCTTGTACTTTCCTTCCAATACCATAAAACATGGTCATGG
>JAXCLQ010000280.1:0-10129 GCA_035584115.1 Cedrela odorata
CATCTATCAACATTTAGCATGTACGGTGAACAGGTTAAAAGAGATTATGGTTAGATTCTACAAGCGCCAAAAATAATTATAAAGAATGTATCTACTGGGTTTCTTCTTCGTAATGTTTGATAACACTTACAAATAAAAAAATATTCTCTTCATGTTGGGTACAAAACAAAAGCAGTGCAGCCATCAAAACTTCGGAAGGCCTCACATCCTTTATACCACACATTCCAAACTATCATAATTATACCGAATGTCACTTAAAAACCCTATAAATTCATTTTACACAAAATGGTTCTCCTGTAAGAATGTCGCAAAATTACCTGAGTACTGGCTTCAGGAGAGCACCGGATAATTATAAAAGAAAAGAACAATTTGTACAGAGAACCATCACATGAAATAGCTCAGAGCCTTCTTTCTTCTAGAACCCCCTTCACCATACAGTTCGTTCCATTGTAAAAGTTCACTCATGTTTACAGACTCAGATGAAACACTAGCACATACCTATTTCCAATCATGAGAACAGATTAAAAAGCAACCAAAGAAAGTGGAAAAGTTGAAACAGTTTTAAATTTCATATTCACTTTACCCGCTCATGAGCATATTTAAAGTCGTCCATGTTTAAAGGCCGTATATCAGCACTCCCACTCAATGCTGGAGCAGGTTTACCTTCTGCCTGCGCAGCAGCACATTCCTGACATGAATTTAACATATTAGATTCCAGATGATATGCTTCTACAGAAAAAGGATCTAATTTGCAAATTATGATATCTGAAGAATATATGCTGATTCCTGTCATTTCTGATTCTTTTTGACAAATGGTTGAAATTAATACAAAGTACCTTCAGGTACAGAGACATGGATAGAGAAAAATAACATTTGATTTTAACACCTATTTGGTGTCTTTTGGTACTAATTTTTAATGTGATAAGTCTATAACTAGGTCTCTCATCGTCGCAGCAAGGACCCAATTAATTACTCCAAAGGTATCCTATCTGTAATAATTTGATCAGCAAATATAGTACTAGTAGATTAAACAGGTAGGTCAACATATAAATAGCTACTGCAAATAAATCGGAAAATAATCATTGATGATGGTGGTATGTTCAATTGGGTGGCCCTCAAAAATTAAAGTCATTCATCAGACGCAAGAAACATACTTTTTTTTCTTTTTCCAATATCTCTTTAATTGGACGGTGGGCAGCAGTCACACATAGATTCTGCAACACGATCAAGTAAACATGAAGCTTATCACTCCCCAAATTCAACAATAAGAATAATATCACATATCAGAGAAAGAATAACCAAATATAACCTTAAGGTCACTTCCGGAATATCCGTCTGTCATATTTGCAATGGAATCAAAATCAATATCAGGAGACAAATCTTCTTTCGCCAGTATAACCTTTAGTATCTTCGCTCTATTTGGAGCATCTGGCAAATTTACCATCAGCCTGTGGAAGAAAACACATCATAAGAACACTCAAATCAAAGATAGCTGTGTATCAAGCTTGTAGATATGTATCTGTAGCAGTATGATCCAAAGTGATACTTGACCTCCGTGGAAGCCTTCTAATGACAGCTTCATCAAGGTCAAAAGGTCTATTTGTAGCTGCAAGCACCAGCACTCGTTCTGTATCCTTTGTCCGTAGGCCATCCCAGTTCACCATAAATTCATTTTTCATCTTACGCATGGCCTCATGCTCCCCTGGATTTTCTCTCCGGCCCAACATGCTGTCAACCTATAAGACAGAGAAGATGGGAAGGAGATGAGGAGAGGGAAACGGTGGGTTTGTACATGATATATAAGACCCAAATTCAAAATACTAAAGAGCCCTATGAAGCTTACCTCATCAACAAATATAACACTAGGTGCAATTTTACTGGCTAGCGAGAAAACAGCTTTCACATACTTCTCACCCTCACCAAACCACTGCAGTAAAAAAAACATACAAAATTGAAATTACCAAATTAATCAACGAAAAAAGATTGATCGAAAATCGAATCAGTTTTAGAAGCTTTAAGAATCTTAACCTTAGATGTGATACTTGACATTGAAATGTTAATGAAATTTGCACCAGCTTCAGTTGCAACGGCCTTTGCAAGCATAGTCTTCCCAGTTCCAGGAGGTCCAAATAAAAGTATGCCCTTACAAGGCTGCAGCAAGAAGAATTGAAGTGAGAACAGTCCTCAATACGATCTTAAACATACAAGCTCAATTACATATTTTGAGTGTTCAATTGCATTAGGTGCACATGTCAGAAACCGACACAAATATGGACTATTTATGACAGCAAAAATTGCAATATAATAATGTAATCAAACAACAACATCAAATACAACTGTATTGAAAGGATAACATTATATGATATTGGATTCTACAAGATACATATCTTATATTATTAACTTATCATATATGTAAGATAAAAGGCCTTGTAAGTTTACAAGATAGAGTGTATACATAATAAAATCTATCAGAGGACCACGAAAGACCAGTGACATAAAGACGCATATCACAACAATATAACAACAGACAGACAATGATTCAATGGAGCTGCTTATCTTTTCAAAATGCAAGGAAGGTGATAACCTTGGTCAATTGCCCCTTGCAGAATAGCTCAGGCCTCTGTAAAGGAAGCATCACCAACTCCTTCAGTGTATCCTTGACATTTTCGAGAGCTCCAATATCATCAAATGTAACTCCAATATCACTGGGTGGAATAACATCAGCTAAAAGCCTTTTCTCAAATTCATTCTCAGTGACAACATCCTGTATTGGCCAAAACAATCTCCATGAACATAAAAACATCATTCATTTCAAAAAAGATATTAAGACAGCATGATTTTGTTCAAAGAATGGCTAAAAGTATAAAGCCTGATAGATTATCATTTACTTGTGAAAAACATAATAATCACCTTAAGTGACTTCTTCAAGCTCTTAGATTCATTCTGGATAGCCTGTAAGATTCCAATCCCATACTGAATGCTGCCAGAATTGCAACATTGCATTACAACTGTGTAATTACCATCCGAAAGCCAATAATTCAGCTAACAATTGTTGGAATAGATTTTGGAAGATGAGCTATCAGTTACCTCTCACTAGATAAAACAAGTCTAGCATCAGGATCCACTTCATGGTTCTGCATCAGATGGTGGCTTAAAGCCCATCCAACAACCTTTTCTGCACCTGTATTGCCACATTATAATTGCCCAGGTAAAATTAAGATAAAGGAAGTCCATAGAGTAACTCTTCTCAAGAAATGCCAAAATGAAACATACTTTCATTCGTAAGTGATTGGTCCTTGATGCACAACATCTCAAGTGCCTCACATTCCAACCCACTTCGTCCCAAAACCTACACATGGCAATTACCAATTATAACAAGAATGATCATTTCTCAAGTTTAACAAACTTGACCATACACCAGTAAGACAGTTCAATATACAATGTTATCTTATAAATTTTTAACACTAACAACTACAAACAAGGTTATCATGACCTTCGTCCATGCTTTCCCAACTCAGTGAAGACAGAAGAAGAAACTATGACTAACAACTAAATTGCATAGAAGCCAAAGAGGATATAACTCTATCACACAATATATACAAGAGCACCCCCATAAATATATGATAATAATCAATAATCACAATGAAGAAAGGAAAGAAAAGAGATGGACTAAATTCTAAGACAAATGAATCAGGACTCCGAGCACAAAATCAGCATTTCAATAAAATTTTCAAGAATATTGCAGATGTCCAGTGCCACTAATGAAGTGGAGCCACCATTGAATCAGTAGCCAAGCCACAATGCGACACATGTTACACAGACAGACAACATTCACCAGCTAGATGAGGTTTTAAATTCCAACATTATGAATGTCTTCGCCACAAACTCGAGCCAAGGAGCATGTATAAGCAATATAAACCAATCTACAGTATTGGTAACCCATTATTTAAGTATTGCAGAAAATGACTCACAGTGCGCAAGTGATTCAAATTTCCTTTCATTTTCAGGGTTTCAGCATCTCGATCCAATTGATGTTTCCAAGACACAAGAAGTGCCTCATCCTACCATAGGTTATAAGATTTCAATGAAGTGCTGTACTAAGAAATGAATAAAATAATAAATATTAAAGTCAGGAACCCTGTACAAACCTGTGGCATGTGAATGGTTACTTTATTGGGGAAAAGCTTAGTCAGAAGTTTTGTTGCCTTCAGAACTTCCTTCCCTCGGTCATGCAGTCTTCCAAAACTATCCTGTAAAATATCAAAAGAAACCACCATCATGCCTCCAGAAACCATGTCAGGCTATTGTCTCACAATTTACTTTCAGTACCCATGTAATATAATAGCCTGTAAAGCAGCTTGCGAGAGAGAGAAACCAGAAGCATCATTATGCAAAAATGACAGGTTTAATACGAAAACTTATATATATACACAAAAGAAAGTAGGAAAAACAAGGCGGGCTTCGGGCTGGTTGCCTTGCCCTAGCCTGCCTCACCATATTAAACACAGGCCTCTCGGCTGTGCCAGTGTCCCAGCCTGGAGCAAATCCTCATCGACCACCCCACTCTGAGACAAGTCTGGATCCATACAAAAGTAAAAGGACATCTGGATAAAACTTGAATTTGACTCCCGAATGCCAAAGACAACAGTACCCATATACTATGTCCTGCCGTTTTCAGTTAATCAAGACCAAACTTGATAAGCATTGCATTGTATGTTTCACAATGAAATGAACAAATTGAAGAATGACGAAGCAACAAAGATGCTAAAGTACTTCTAGACAAGAGCAAATACCATGATTAAAGCAATTAAATAGTCAACCATGTAGTATTGTATAGAAGTACACAGGAAGAGAAAAATCATAGGGTGAATAAGGTGCAGGGACCTTTACATATCAACGAATTACAAATGCATAAAGATAAGTTTAAATTTGCAGAAATTCCAGCAACAATGTCTACACATGAAAAAGCTGGATATACACCTGACACTGTTTCCTCTTCTGAGCGAGTATTATCGAAAAGCTCGTTGAGGAAATTCGTATACACAGGAAATAACTACAACCCGTTTTTCCAGGTAAAGACCCATTCCCACTTATCAATACTTCAAACTAAAAAGACAAGCAACCATGCATCAACTTAAAATTAAAACAAACATGTCATTTAAAAGTTATAATCATTACCGGAAAAGCCAAGTCAAGCAGAGCAGTTTGATTGCTGCCAAACTTTGTGAAAAGCAGACCGCCTGGATGTGACTGCAAGAGGAAAATGCTCTAGTATAAGAAACTAAAAAGAAATGGTGGTAGGGAAGGCCGAAGACATAAGTCTCCATATGAGGCTAAAATATAGATCTTTCATCATTATCGTAAGGGAGCTCCATGTAAAGGGTCTGATTTCCTGGGGAGTTTTAGTAGCATGGGCAGGAGTTTTGTCTATGGCTAGGTTAGATGAGTATTCATCTTTTCATATAGCTTTTACTTCCTATGTAAAGTCGTTTTTGCCACTCCAGTGGACATCTGGCCACCTTTGTACTCTTTTTTACAAACTAATGCTCTGTTTCCGATCAAAAACCCAATAAAAAAAAAGTATTTCAGGATCAAATCACTCGTTGAGTGGAAATGAAAGTATACCAAATGTTTGGATTAGCACTATCTTTCCACTCAATCAGGCTATGAACAGCCTAACCAAAGTAGCATCTTTAGAATATATAACTCATCCAATTTGGTCAAACTTTTTTGATTGTGCTTTGTTTCAGACCAGAATGTAAGGAAACACAAAATTGAGTGACATGGTCATAAAATATGATGCCTGAAGAGATCCTTGCCATGATATTATATATATATATATATAAATAAAAACAGAGATCCCTCCAACTTGCTTACAAGTTCACCAAGTTCTAAACAGAGATTGTCATCATGGTTAAATCCACAATATCAGATTATGATTACCTTCTCTTTACGATTGTCAATATGAGTATGGGAACCAATTACAATCACTTTATCAGGTAGCTTTTCAAGTCTGCTTTTAAATGTGGAATATGAATCCGAATTTCCCGCAATAGACTTCTCAGCATCTTTCATAAACAAAATAAAAGGTGAACTTCGGCTCTCACTGTATACAACCTAATAGAAAAGATTCAAATGAAGCAGTGAGATAATAATGGTATAGAAACTCAAAACTACACAGATATTTTCTAGAAAAAAAAAATGCTACCTCAAACAATGTGTTAATGAGTAACTTGTCCAAATCTTCCATGCCCGTGTTCTCCAAACGAAGATCAGTAACTAAAGGGGAAAAGAGAATTCTAGAAGTTTAGTAATTTGAGGCAAAGGGTTAAAAAAATGATAATTTACATGGTTTGATTCATGGAATGTTAATAGTGGAGTTTGACATTTACCATTGCAAAAGAATCCATGACCTACTTCACATTGACCACCAAGGTCAACACCATCAGGTATCTGTTTATCAAACCTTACACCAATTTTTGACAAAGGATTGTCCTCAAATAGCAATGCAATCTTCCCACGAATGCCACAAGGTGGGCCCCTACATATTAAGTTAAAAAAGCAGAAATTACAGAAACATCCAACTTAAACGTCAGGTTGCACCAAAAAGCATCAACAAGAGAAATAAGTCTGAAAATTTGAAAAGTGGATGTCTATCATGCCCTATGATATGACTAATCAATAGAAATACTCTTAACACTACAATGGAAAATGCATTGCACATTCAGTTCATCTTCCATAGCAAGTGGCCACATCCACTGGTGGTTACCAACAAGATTCTTTACTCCAGCCCTTTCCATGCCACAGTTCCTGTGATAGTATAAGATTCTCGGTCTCTCCTTAATAGTTGTTATAAAATCCTCTTCAATCTATTGCTCATATAATCAGATTTCAGCTCTGGCATTTACATAATTTGCAAAATTAAACTTCAACTTAAGGCCCTATCCCTATCAGTACCAAAGTTAAATCAATTCAAGTTAAGTTCTCCAACTTCTACCACTGTAGGCTACATGTGGCCACTTACGAAGTAAAAGAGACTTGTCTCAACAATTCCAAAAGCCTCAGAACCTGCTTGATGATTCCAGTATGCTTTCCTATTAATAATCTGCTATTAAGATTTCCTCAAAACCTTCAAGTGTAGTCTGTGCGAAGGCAGACTTTTGTCTCAAGGAACAAAAAAAATTCATATCACTCGTACACACTAGTTACCCAGTAAAAGAAAATGTTACATAAGCTACCAAACTCTTTATCATTATGATCAATCCTTCCCCAGCTCACATGCATAGATGGAAATCCTCCTCAAAATATCCAACAACATCCCAAAAAATCAACTCAAAGATTCTCAAAATGGAAAAAAAAAAGCTAGAAGTGAAACGATTCGTTAAGAAAAAGACAATAGTAAGCCTAGAAAGTCGGCATATATTTACCTTGTAGGAGATGCTGTTGGATATAAGCCACCAGAAGCTGAGCCCATGAATCTTACTCTGTCACCTGCGTGTTTCATTTTCAGAGAATTGTCACCAAAGTCAAAGTCCAGGATAACTCAGGCACTTCAATATGCAAAACCACATTAAAAAGCCAAGTATGAGAGGCCTCTCAAGCAAAAACTTAACAGGTGGACATACCATTTTGTTTTCTTTTCTATGTCCAAGGGCATACCTATTCTAAACATGTGAATCTTAGATGTCCCAGAAGAAGTGGATACTGCATCAGTCTCCATCTTTGGTTGAGATTCAGGGCCATCTGAAGGCGGGGGATTCGAAGAGCTGGGTACATCAGATTCATTAGCAGGCAAATTCACGCTATTGGCCACATCAGTGGTACGCAGTTTAACACAGCCACATGATTTGTCTGTATTCGATCCATCCTTCAGCAGCTCAGCTTCCTTAGAAGATAAACCCTACAGCGCATTTAAAACCCACAATTTACCCACTTTTCACAGTCAACTCTTATGGTTAAAGTTGTAATACCAATAAAGAAGAAATTAAATGATGACAACCACACCAATATAACTATTTCAACAATCAAAATTTTGTTTTTTGTAAATCAAATTATCAATTTAACCATTAATCTCAGCAAAGCGCTAAGAGTATAAATGAGAGTTAATTCTACTTATCAGAGTCAAGAAAGTGATTTTTATCTTACACCCAAAAGTGAATGACTATCAAATATGAGCAATTTTGAACCAAAGTAATGGGCAAGCGCCTTGGCCAGCATCTCCTGATAGATCTCAGACCCTGAAAGGTATTCACAAGAAAAAACTTAAATCTTTCATTGATGTGTACTAGTACAATAATTGAATATAGTTTTTTTATCATAACGATAGTATAATACCAACACACCTGCAGGACCAGAAAGCAACATCCGTGGGTTTACAGTAGTTAGCTCTGATGTGTACTTTGCATGTTCTTTGTGCTTCAAATGGATATATGAAGCTGCAATCAGCACATTTTTTGTGTTCTCACTGCAAGAGAAAAGAAGCCCAAAGTATTAGTATTGTTCTTATTTAAAATAAAACACCATGCAACCAATAACGACTCACTAAACAACAAATAGGTCATAAAACAACAGCATCACAATTAGCTTGAATGAAGTAAAACAGTACATCTTTAAAGTTGCTTGAAGCCAAAAACC
Source organism: Cedrela odorata (assembly GCA_035584115.1). Classification (NCBI taxonomy): domain Eukaryota; kingdom Viridiplantae; phylum Streptophyta; class Magnoliopsida; order Sapindales; family Meliaceae; genus Cedrela; species Cedrela odorata. Next base: position 8,635 of record JAXCLQ010000280.1, read on the forward strand.
AACGACGATAAAGAAGAAGAAAGCAATCAGTAAAACCAATGAGCAACTCACGAAACATCATAAAGAAGAAGAAAATCAAACTTTTTCCAACAATTATATGTCTCTCCTAAAAGCACAATGTCTTGATTAACAATATAAAGCATGAAGACAGAACAACCCATTTTAGCCTTGCTTCCCAAAAAAGATTGTGCCATAATGTCAAAGCAAAGGAGCATTTAAGAAAAATATAATCAATATTTTCAGCCTCCTTAGGCATGAGCTAGTCAAACTCTCACTTTTCAGAAAACATACACTAATAAGACTCATTAATCAGACAGAAATGTGACATCTAAGTAACACATTTCTCATAAACATCCTACCAAACCTTTAGATGTGGCAATCCCAAGTTCCTGCCGGTCAGGTTTAAAAATAAATGCCCATCCAGAGCAAATGCCATTGTATAATGTTCAGTGTGCAAATCTCCATAATTAGGTGCTAGATCCCAATCCCTGAAATGCATTTTTTTCCCATATCATTCACAGACCCTAATTACTCAGTTATTATCCCTACCTTCTCCGTCATTCTTTCCTTTTCTGATTCCTTGACTCTAAGGGTGTCCTAGCATGCTGTGTGAACTACCCATACAAATCCCTGTTCAGCCACAGGTTGAACATCCCTTTAATCTATATGTTGTAATTTGGAAAACCATAAATCCAAATTCCCTTCCTTCATGAGGAGAGAGATCATTTCCAATTATAATTTTAGTCCAAAATCTTATATTTCAAGGCCGCCCTGCCACAATAGGAAGTAGGTTTTTCACCCTTTCCATTTCACTCGAACATACTATGTACACATTCATAATCCTCGTACTGACAAAAAAGAAAAATTAAAAGAAAGACATAACTAAGCATTTAAAAACCAATATATACAAGAAAAGGAGAGTAGGAAAAAAAATTACATCAAAGAGGAATAGGTCTTGAGTGGATAATTATTATTGCTACTTTCTCCAAATGTTCAATCTAGTACCACATAGGAGATTTGCAAGTTCTAGCCCACAGCAAAATTAAATTAAAATGGTTGATCCTACCGAAAAATATTATTGCCAGCAATAGAAGAAACATACTGAAATTAATGACATGTTATGCCCCTAGACTAGCTCAAACCATATTGGGCATGATAACAAAGAAAACAGAATCAGTCATCAAAACGTTAAACTATTGCAGAGAATTCTGACATCTCTGTATGGAATTGAAGATACAACAGATTGGAGGAACTCTAAGATAATGAATATAGACTATGGAAGAAGCAAAAATACATCATACCTTAGATAATATGGAAAGTTTTCAAATGACACTTGTAAGGTTGTACCATCAAGAATTCCAGCAAGGATATCTTCTCTGAATACTGCACACCGTAGGGACATACCCAACGTCGATGCCGGCTGTGAATCTCTTCTCCACTCGTTTCTTCCTTCCAATACCTGTTTACAGATACTTTTGCTCAATTTCAGATTACA
>JAXCLQ010000281.1:0-10128 GCA_035584115.1 Cedrela odorata
TCTGGAATTGTATTGATGGGCATGGAGCCCTTAATATGTGTGTGAGTCATGCATATGATTGGTAGTTCTCTGCATTACCGTTTACATATACAAGTTTTTATCCGAAGCTTATAGGGGTAGGATATTCCTACCTCTATGCCATCACGATACCGATTTACCGGTATGTAACATTAAAAGTAAATAAAAAAATTTTATAAATTACCAAAAATCATTTTAAAAAATACTTCCAATGATATTAATTTTTACTAATTAATTAGAAAAATATAATGAGGGAAATATTTCAGCCTGCATTTCATAAATTTTTTTACATTCAATCATATTTTTGAATAATAAATAAAGAAAAATAAAATAAAATAATTAAAAAATATTACAAAAAGAGGAACATTGAGCCTTATCTCATTAAGATTATTAAATCTAAATCTTAATTACCTATAATTGGCAGTTGATTATAGTCATTCTTTGTCTTCCCCTTTGTCTTCCTCTCTCCCATCCCTTTCATAGTTAAATCCGATTGCAGGAGTTGATTGTTACTGAAATTGTTATAGTCCTCTTTCTTCATTGACCCAATTTTTGAAGCACATTTACATCTCTAAAACCTTCGAGATCATTATACTTTTACGTGAGTCTACTGTTCGACCGCTCAACTTGAATGCACTTTCTGATGAAACCATAAACACTGGTGGTGTGAGAAAGTCTCGTATCATTCTTGCTGAAATATGATAAAGCATGTAATTTTTCTTTAACCACTTCAAGATGTCAAAATTTCCCTCCTGATAAATAATTGGACCCTACATGTAGCATGAAAGCTCATTGAATAACGATGATGTTCTTCTTGATCTTTTGTTGACTTTCGCGTATGAATTCCAACCGCTGCTTGAAATAATGAAAGCAAAGGAAGGGGAAAAAAAGCCGTTACGACTAGTAGATGTAGACATACCTGCAAAATACATAATCTCGTACGAGTGAAAAATATCTTAAAGATTTGATAACAATTTTTCCTTACATCATTGGACAAGTATTTCAGTTTCGCGACTCAAATGATCGGAATCACTTTGATATAAGAATTTGTAAAATTGTTTTATAAGGGTTTCACAACCAGAAACCTTCATCCTATGGTCTAAATATAATGCAATGCAATATAAAAAAGGCATGTCATCGTAATACTTTCTAAATTTATTTATCATGACTGACATTACTAAGGTGAATATTAGATGTTCCATGTATTTGTTAAAAACATATGCAACACTATATAACGTAGAAATTACGTGATGTAACATTAGATAATATTGACTAGATAAAATTTCTGTAACTTCTTTCATTACTGATAAAAACTACAAGATAATTTTTACAACTCGAAAATTATCATCAGTTAATTCATAACCGCTCATTTTCATATTCCAAAATTTCATTATTAGAATTTTGTAAGATAAAACATGTTTAAGCATATCATAAGTAGAGTTCCACCTCATTGGCATGTCAATAATCATTTTTTTAAGCCTCAACCCGTGTTGACAACACAATTCCTTAAATACTTAGGCTCGAGCTAAAGCTGATTTTAAATTAAGCACAACATTCATAATTGCATCAATTGTTGGTTTGATCATTTGATAACCATCTTATACACATAAGTTTAATATGTAGCAAGCACATCTATTGTGAAAAACTTTTCTTTTTAAGCATAGGATTAGTGCATCTTTAAAAAGAGGAATTGTTGTTATGTTATTCGATGCATTATCGAATGAAATACAAAGAATTTTATCTGCAATCTTAAACACTCGTATATCATAACTTTCGCAATAGTCCTTGTGTTATGTGAAAATTTAAATAGTCTAAATCTTATAATTCTTTTATTTAACTGCCATTTTTCGTCAATTTAATAGTAAAAAATACAAATATAATAGAAATCATTAATACCTCTCCAATTGTCAAATGTCAATAAAAATGTACTGTTGCTTGATTCAAAAAATGGCGATTAAAATTTGTCTCATTTCAACAAATTTTTTAAGTGTATGTGTTCGTGCTGTTGTCCTAAGTATTTTCTTAAAAATAGGTTGATGTTGTTGCAGCATTTCAACAAAATATGGAGTTCACTTTGTATAAATAGTTGATCATCTACGATCAACCATTGACAGACTGTGTCTCTCAATACGATAGGGTCATAACAAAAATTATCACTTAGTACCCCACCTGTTGTTTTTATTTGCATTTTTGTTTTTGCAAATTTTCTAAGTGTTCTAAATGTTTTTTATCTATGTATCTATTAAGAGTGTCTAACTCATCCCCTCTTTTGTGCACGTACATCACGCCATAAAATTTACATCTTACTTTACAAAGCTCAATGTTTTTTTAAAAAATTTATCATATTTCAAATTTAGATTATTTACTTTAGTTACTACCAGCTATTGTAGCTTCTATTGGGTTTGTTGTACTATAAAGTTATTTTTTTGAAATATTTAGTTATTGTTCGAATGAGAATATTGATTCATTTATATCAAAAGGAAATCCGTGCGACCCTTGTAATGAATAGTGTGCTATTTTGATTTAATTGTTTAACAATTAAATTTGTATATTATCTATTTTAACTTCCTAATTATAAAATTTAATTTAATTCTAACTTCTTAATGCAAAAATTAAATTAAATTCTAAATTTTTAGTGCAAAAATTATTAAATTAAACAACTAACAAATTTTAAATATGAATAATTCTAGTTTAAATAAAGTAAAATAATTAACAATAAAAATAATTAATAACTAACAAAAATTTAATTCAATTTTAACTTCGTAATGCAAAAATTATTAAATTTAACAACTAACAAAATATTCAATTTATTAATAACAAAAATAAATACCAACTAAAATTTTCAATTTATTAATAACAAAAATAAATACCAACTAAAATTTTCAATTTATTAATAACAAAAATAAATACCAACTAAAATTTTCAATTTATTAATAAATTCAATACGAAATTAAATACTAACAAAATTAAATTAATAACTAATACAATTTAGTAATTAACAATTAAAATTACAATTTTGCCATTACCAACTAAAATTTTACAATTAATTCAATTCTAACTATAATTTTTATATTAATAACAAAATTAAATTATTAATCTTAATAATTTTAAAGTTTTTAACTAAAGTATGTACTAACAAAAATAACTAAATTACTTTCTAAGTTTTAAAATTTTACAATAAATTAAATTATAACAAAAAATTTAAAATTAATAACAAAAATAAATACCAACTAAAATTTTTAATTTATTAATAAATTCAATACGAAATTAAATACTAACAAAATTATATTAATAACTAATACAATTTAACAATTAGCAACTAAAATTTTACAATTAATTCAATTCCAACTTTAATTTTTATATTAATAACAAAATTAAATTACTAATCTTAATAATTTTAAAATTTTTAACTAAAAGTATGTACTAACAACAATAACTAAATTACTTTCTAAATTCTAACTAAAATTTTATAATTAATTAAATAGGAACAAAATTTTAAAATTAATAACAAAAATAAATACCAACTAAAATTTTTAATTTATTAATAAATTCAATACAAAATTAAATACTAATAAAATTAAATTAATTACTAATACAATTTAGCAATTAGCACCTAAAATTTTACAATTAATTCAATTCTAACTCTAATTTTTATATTAATAAAAAAAATTAAATTATTAATCTCAATAATTTTAAATTTTTTAATTAAAAACATGTACTAACAAAAATGACTAAATTACTTTCTAAGTTCTAACTAAAATTTTACAATTAATTAAATAGTTACAAAAAATTTAAAATTAATAACAAAATAAATACCAATTAAAATTTTTAATTTAATAATTAAACTAAATACTAACTAAAATAACTAATTTAAATATAATTCTAACTTTTTAATGCAAAAATTATATTCAATTTTAACTTCCTAATTCTAACTAAAATTTTAAAATTAATAAATAAATTAAATATATTAATACAATTGCAAATCACAAACTGTCAAAATTAGCATTATTAGCAATTTACTTCAACTAAATTTAATTACTTTTGAAAAAAAATCGAGTTGAGATAAAGAATATTTAATTAAGAGAAATTGAGTTGAGAGAGATTAAGTAAGAGAAGAAATAATTTAGAATGAAAATGAATGAGTATTTGTAGATAAAATTAAAAAAAATAACAAATAATTTCAACGTTACAATTGCAACATTGCAGTTATATGTTGCAATTATAACAGTCAAATTTTTTTTTCCCTACAGATAGCAACGATCAACCAGCCAATGAGTTAAATGCGGCATGCCCAAATCCAAATTCAATTTTCATTCATGATGAGTTGAATTTGATGAAAATGAATAGTGATTGCTGAATGGTCATACACATTGCACATGGCCAATCAAAATCAATTTTAATTTTTTAATTTTGTCACTATACAAACTGCAGAATCCCTGCAAAACTGTAAGAATTCTTGCAAGTTGCTTTTTTTTTTTAATAACTGATAAGCCGATCTAGTTCAACTTGTCTTTTAATATGCGAGTTGAACTGGATCGGCCTGCCAATTTAACAGTATAACGGCCTGAAACCGTTTGGGCCCGTTACGGGCCGGGCTTCCTGCTCCAAACAATTGAACCGATACAACTCGAATTTTAGACCCATAACTCGCCTAGCTGGGTTTTAACGGGCTGAGTTGGGTTGATTCACAGGCCAACCTAACCCTGTAGACAACACTATTTACATGGATATTTTTTAAAACTAATTAATAGTAGTGTTGTCTAATAGGTCAGGTTGGCCTATGAACTGACCCATTAAAACTAGGGCCTGGACTGGCCCGGGGTACTATTTACCCGAGCAGGGCTAATTTCGGATCCAAAATTTGGCCCATGCCGGTTCAACTTGTTTGGAACTAGAGGCCTGATCCGTAATGGGCCCAAAACTATTCGGACCTATTACATTGTTGAATCGGTGGGCTAGTCCAGTTCAACCTGCATATTTAAAACTGGGTTGAACCGGCAATTTGAACTAGAGCGGCCCACCGGTTCAACCCACCAATTATTAAGGACAAAAAAAAAGCAACCTACAGGAATCCTTACAATGTTGCTGGGATTCTACAAGTAGCACAGTGACAAAATTGAAAACAAAATTGATTTTAATTGGCCATGTGCAATGTGCATCACCATTTACCAATCACCATCCATTTTTATTAAATCCAACTAATCATGCATGAAAATTAAATTTGGATTTAGGTATACTACATTTAGCTTAATAGCTAACCCACCGTTACTATCTACAGGGAAAAAAATTTAACTGTTACAATTACAACGTTACAATTGTAACATTGCAATTATAACGTTAGAATTATTTTTATTATTATTTTTTTCCATTTTATCTATAAATACTCATTCATTTTCATTCTAAATTATTTCTTCTCTTACTTAATCTCTTTCAACTCAATTTCTTTAAAACCAATTAAATTTAGTTGAAGTAAATTGCAAATACTGCAAATTTTAACAGCCTAAGGTTAGCAATGGTATTAGTATATTTAATTTCGTATTTAATTTATTTATTAACTTTAAAATTTTAATTAATATTAGGAAGTTAGAATTGAATTTAATTTTTACATTAGTAAGTTAAAATTATATTTAAATTAATTATTTTAGTTAGTATTTAGTTTAATTAATAAATTGATAATTTTAGTTGGTATTTATTTTTGTTATAAGTTTTAAATTTTTGTTATAAGTTTTAAATTTTTGTTATAAGTTTTAAATTTTTTCTCACTATTTAATTAATTGTAAAATTTTAGTTAGAACTTAGAAAGTAATTTAGTTATTGTTGTTAGTACATACTTTTAGATAAAAATTTTAAAATTATTGAGATTAATAATTTAATTTTTTATTAATATAAAAATTAAAGTTATAATTGAATTAATTGTAAAATTTTAGTTGCTAATTGCTAAATTGTATTAGTTATTAATATAATTTTGTTAGTATTTAATTTCATATTAAATTTATTAATAAATTAAAATTTTTAGTTGGTATTTATTTTTGTTATTAATTTTAAATTTTTTGTCACAATTTAATTAATTGTAAAATTTTAATTAGAACTTAGAAAGTAATTTAGTTATTTTTGTTAGTACATATTTTAGTTCAAAACTTTAAAATTATTGAGGTAATAATTTAATTCTGTTATTAATATAAAAATTAGAGTTATAATTGAATTAATTGTAAAATTTTTGTTGCTAATTGCTAAATTGTATTAGTTATTAATATAATTTTGTCAGTATTTAATTTTGTATAAATTTATTAATAAATTAAAAATTTTAGTTGGTATTTGTTTTTGTTATTAATTTTAATTTTTTGTCACAATTTAATTAATTGTAAAATTTTAGTTAGAACTTAAAATGTAATTTAGTTATTTTTGTTAATACATACTTTAGTCAAAAACTTTAAAATTATTAAGATTAATAATTTAATTTTGTTATTAATATAAAAATTAACGTTAAAATTAAATTAATTGTAAAATTTTAATTACTAATTACTAAATTGTATTAGTTATTAATTTAATTTTGTTAGTTTTTAATTTCGTATTGATGTTATTAATACATTGAAAATTCTAGTGGTTATTTATTTTTATTATTAATAAATTGAATATTTTGTTAGTTATTAAATTTAATAATTTTTGCATTAGAAAATTATAATTGAATTAAATTTTAATTTTTGTATTAGGAAGTTAGAATTGAATTAAATTTTTGTTAGTTATTAATTTATTTTTGTTGTTAATTATTTTTATTGTTAATTATTTTACTTTATTTTAACTAGAATTATTCATATTTAAATTTTGTTAGTTATTAAATTTAATAATTTTTGCATTAGAAATTTAGAATTTAATTTAATTTTTGCATTAAGAAGTTAAAATAGATAATATACAAATTTAATTAAATTTAATTGTTAAATAATTAAACTAAAATGGAACATAATTCGTCAAAAAAGTCGCACGGATTTCCTTATGACATAGATGAATTAATACCCTCATTTGAACAATACCCAAATATTTAAGAAGAACAACTTCATAGAAAAACAACCTCATAGTACAACAAATCCAACAGAAGCTACAACAGTTAGTAGTAGCCAAAGTAAACAATCTAGATCTGAAATATAACAAATTTTAGAAAAAAGCATTAAACTTTGTAAAGTAAAATGTAAACTTTGTGGTGTGATTACGTGCACAAATGAGAGAATGGGTTAGCCACTCTTAAGAGAAATATAAACAAAAAATATTTAGAACACTTAGAAAATTTGTAAAAATAAAAACACAAATTAAAACAACAGGTGGAGTACTAAGTGGTAATTTTTGTTATAACCCCATAGTATTGAGAGACGCAGTCTATCAATGATTGATTATAGATGACCAACCATTTATACAAAATGAATCCCTACATTTCGTTAAAATGATGCAACAACATCAACCTACTTTTAAAAAAATACCTAAGACAACAGCATGAACACATACAATTAAAAAATTTGTTAAAATAAAACAAACTTTAATCATCATTCTTGAATCAAGTAACAATACATTTTCATTGACATCTGATAATTGAGAGGTGTCAATGATTTGTATTATATTTGTCTTACTTATCATTTGATTGACGAAGAATGACAGTTAAATAAAAGAATTATAGGATTTAGACCATTTAAATTTCCACACAACGCAAAGGCTATTGCGAAAGTTATTAACAGTGTTACACGAAAGTTTATGATTGCAAATAAAATTCTTTGTATTTCATTTGATAATGCATCGAATAACACAAGAGCAATTCTTTTTCTTAAAGATACACTAAACCCATATTTATAAGGAAAAGTTTTTCACAATAGATGTGCTTGCTACATATTGAACTTATATGTGTAAGATGGTTATCAAATAATGAAACCAACAATTGATGCAATTAGGAATGTTATGCTTCATTTAAAATCGATTTCAGTTAAAGCCTAAGCATTTAAGGAATTGTGTCGTCAACACGAGTTGAACCCTAAAAAAATGATTCTTAACATGCTAACAAGGTAGAGCTCCATCTAAAATATACTCAAACATATTTTACCTTACAGAATTCCAATAATAAAATTTTGAAATATGAAAATGAGCGGTTATGAATTAAACAATAATCATTTTGAAGTTGTAGAAATTATCTCACAGTTTTTATCAGCAATGAAAGAAACCACAGAATTTTTATTTAGCCAATATTATCCAACAACGCATCACGTAATTTTTACGTTATGTAAAGTTGTATATATCTTTAATAAATACATGGAACATTTAATATTCGCCTTAGTAATGTCAGTCATAATAGATAAATTTAGAAAATATTACGATGACATGCCTCTTTTATATTGCATTGTACTATATTTAGACCCTAAGATGAAGGTTTTTGGTTGTGAAACCTTTATAAAATAATTTTACAAATTCTTATATCAAAGTAATTCTGATTATTTGAGTAACAAAACCGAAATACTTATCCAACAATGTAAGGAAAAGTTGTTATCAAATCTTTTAGATATTTTTCACTCGTACGAGATTGTGTATTTTGCAAGTATGTCTACATCTATTGGTCGTGAGAGCTCTTCTTCCTCTTCTTCTTCCTCTGCTCTCATTATTTCAAACAGCAGTTGGAATCTATATGCAGAAGTCAACAAAAGACCAAGAAAAACGTCATCGTCATTCAACGAGCTCTCATACTACATATAAGGTTCAATTATTCAACCAAGAGGAAATTTTGACATCCTAAAGTAATGTAAGGAAAATCACAAGCTTTATCTTATCTTAGCAAGAATGACACGAGACTTTCTCACACTACCAATGTCTACGATTTTATCAAAAAGTGCATTCAGTTTGAGCGGTCAAATATTAAACTCATGTAAAAGTATAATGGCCCCCTGAGGTTCTGGAGATGCAAATGTACTTCAGAGATTGAGTCAACAAAAAAAAAGAGATTACAACAAATTCAACAACAATCAACTCCTGTAACCGAGTTTAACTATGAATGGGATGAAAGAGAGGAAGAGGAAGACGAAGACGAAAGGGAAGACGAAGGAAAAGACGAAGAATAATTCTTAATGAGATAAAACTCAATATCCCTCTCTTTATATATTTTTTTAATTAACTTATTTTATTTTTCTTTATTTATTATTAAAAAGTATGATTGAATTTAAAAAAGTTAATGAAGTTCAGACTGAAATGTCCTCCTCATTATTTTTTTAATTAATTAATAAAAATTGATACCGTCAGAGGTATTTTTTTAATTTTTGATAATTTTAAAAAAAAAAATTGTTTACTTTAATTAAATTGATTAAAAAAAAATTTAACTTAACAAACTCGTTTCATTAATCGAAATCAAATTATATGACGAATCATACTAGAACAAGTCCGAAATTAGAATTGAGACTAGAACTAGCTCAGAACAGTCCCGGAACCAAAACTGAGCTGGAACCAAAACCGAAACCAGCCCGAAACTGGTCCAGAATCAAAACTGAAATCTGCCTGAAATTGGAACCAAAACCAAAAGTAGAACCGAACTCGAACTTGAACTCGAACCAAACCGAAACTAGCTTGGCCCGGCCTGTTTCCGGTTCTATCACCGATTCCAATCTAATTTTGAAAATTTTGAAAAATAACCTTTTTAGACTCCCTGTTTACCGATATGACCAACCTTAATTCAGTTTTATGAATCGGTCCAATTTAAGGCTATTTGGACAATTTTACCCTCTAGACCAAAAATATGTTATAATAAGTCTGCTACAGTTCTCGTGCTACAGTATATAATCCCTAAATTCTCAAACCCTAAATTATCACACCCCAAATCTACAATACCCGTGTTTTGTATATATATATATATATATATAATTTTTTTATTTTAATTTCTTTATTTTTCATTTTACAACTTAATTAATATTTCACAAAATAAAATTTACTTGCTATTATTTTTTATAAAAAGAAAACATTTTCAAATATAATATATTTATTATGTAAATATATTACAATTATTGTAAAAAATTTTAAAATAAAATTTATTTACTTACTAGAAATTTTTGTAAAAAGAAAATATTTTCAAATATAATATATTTATTATGTAAA
>JAXCLQ010000283.1:0-10126 GCA_035584115.1 Cedrela odorata
ATTATGATAATGTATGGATAAATATAAAATATTTGGCCAATGACATAAAAGCATATGTTTTAATTTTGGCCATGTATAAAAAAGACAAAATGAAAGGATGTTATTGTTTCCATGTGATGGAAATGAAAATATAAGGATTTTTATTGTTTTCAAAAGCAAAGAAAGAAAGGGAAGCATTTTAAAAGATACACGTACGTGAAGAAAATAAAAGAAAAAAATGGTTTTCTTTACACATTTTGCTTTGTTTGACTAAATAGAGAAACAAAGAGAAAATTTTCTTTTGCAATTTTCTATAAAAGAAAATTGTTTTCTTCAAACTTCCAAAGTTTTTGAAAGTGTATATTGAAGAGGTTGTATTTTTTATAACTTATCTTCATCATATTAAGGCTTGAAAGGGGAAAAAAATCTCAAAAACCCTTATCTTTATGCATATATGTAGATATATGTAAATATTTCAATTTATGCATGTTTTTAGGCCATAGATTCCTACAGTTACAATCACCATTTTTTTTTTCACATAGGCCCGCCCTAACTTACCGAGTCACAATCATTACAAAATGATGTTATAAGTAGCCCCAATGTTCACCATAACCCATTCCATGTAATGACCTTGGCTCTTGGCGTGGTCACAACCCATTACTACGTGGTTCCGTCCTAGCTTATTGAGTCACAACCATTACAACCCAATGGCCCCGATCCTAGGCGCGGTTATAACCTATTATCTCGTAGGCCCGCCCCTGCTACCGAGTCACAACCGTTGCAACCAACGGCTCTAGTCCTAGGTGCGTTCATAACCCATTATCTCGTAAGTCTGCCCCAGCTGCCGAGTTACAACCGTTGCAATTTAGGGTATCTCACAACCATTAGACACGTTTCCACCCCTCTGGCCTTCCTCTGAGGTCCATCAGGGTTTTGTTTACCTCGCAAGTCCAACCTAAAGTTGCCACATCCCTACGGACCCTCACGGATTTATACCTCCGCAGGTCTAGCCCGAAGCTGACACACTTCAACGGAGTTCGCCTCCCTCGCTACTCAAACTCGATATCTTTCTTCTAAGAGCATCTGTAGGTGAGTGCGAGTATCGACTCTACAAAGGTCCTTTTTTTGCGACCCTTTTATTTTTTTGGATAGCTCCTTTAGAGCATTCAATATTCATAGTGCCACCATATAGTCCATCTCTTTTGTCTCTCGATTATTTTTCAAGTGCGTCTTGCAATTAATCTCTAACTGTCATAGCACTTAATCTTACCCTTTCGAGGTATTCAATGACTCTATGCGGCCATTGTATCACCAACGTGATAACGTTTCTCTTAGTTTCCCCACACTATTAACGTGGTGACTTCCTTAGGAAGTTCAGTTCTACTTACTTGGGTCGCTCCCTAACTTTATTAGAGCCTTAATCTCAGGGCTTCTCGTTCCCATTCTCCTTCTCTTTTGAGATGAGTAACGATTTTTTTTGGTTGGGAGTCATCACGTGAGTAATCCAACAACCATTCAATGGGAAATCTCGCACCCCTTTGTCATTGTAACTTATCTCGTGCCCAAGGTTGAAAGCTTTTCATTAACTAAAACAATCAGTCTTGCTTGATCACATATCGGATATTTAATATCAAATTCGAGAATTTCTTTATATGTTCACAAATTGTTTTAGTTTTGAGTCAACTTATGTAATTGCTTTCGAGCAAGGTATGCAACTTTTTCGAGAAAGAACTTTAGTTCTCATTTCTAGTCCCCTACCATAACTTGCCATCCCCAAACGAGTACACGGACGCTAGGGTCACCTTGGCGTCTTCGGATTTTGCCCTCACACTCCGAAAGTATTGTTTGACGTTAAACAAATATTTTTGAGCAAGTTATGCCACATTTTTGGAGAGGATGTGGTTTTTTAACTCTCATTTCGAGTTTTTCAACACAACTTGGAATCCCCGCACAAATAAATGAACTCCAAGCTTACCTTACGTCTTCGAAACCTGCCCTCATAGTCCGAAACTGTTGTTTGATATCTAATAATGCCATTTTCTAGCACTTCGGCATATCGAGTCCTTCCATAGCATTTTAGCATTTTTAGCCAAATGTATTTTAAGTTTAGAGCGGCTCCCGACTGAGTAGCAAGGATACGAGTAAGTAACATCTGTCCACTTCCTCTACTCATTCCCGCAACACCCTTACCGCATTGCGATACTCCTCCGCACTTTCGAAAATATCATTGCTTGCGTTTTTGTAAATTATGTTTCCAACTCTTCGAGACGTCCCTCATTAGACGACTCAGAGCTAAATTCAACGACATTCATTTCTCATAGACTCTCCAAAAAACTCAAGAATTCTAGTAGCATAAGAGTTTGTATCAAGTCTTCGGTGTTAAGCGAGCTCTTTCTCTTCTATGCCACCTCTAAGGCTCGTTAATACTCTTCTAACTTGCTTATTCTCTTTCGAAAGCATTTAATCGAGTTGTTCTTGAGGAGGTAGTTTTTGTAGACAATATCACCACAATCTTAAGCTCTGATACCAAATGTCACGGGCCGATTTTCTCTAAGTCGAGATTCGCCCTCGTGTGGTACTTACTAGCGCATTTCAACTAACAACTCAGCCTAAAAGAGTTTTCACATAAGAAACTCAAGCGGGTTAGTTATCTACAAAAATATATTAACAATAAAAAATAAGAGAAAACAAGTCATTATTATAGACTAACACCATCCGACATTTTATTGATTAAATACACACAAGTATACAAGCCCTCAATGGGCGTACAAACATTAAATAAACAAGCATTATTATATAGTGGGTCAATACAACTAAGCTTGACTAATTTATGCAAGTATCATATTTCTATTTATCTGAAAGCGGAGGAGTACATAGCAATGTCCTCGGAGTGTTGATGGACAAAAAACTCTTTTGAGCCATTTAGTCATCCCCCTAAAAAAGGTTTTGAAATATTATAGGTGTGACATGAGGAGACATACCCCATATTTCAGTTGTCACACTCCTAAATAGTACATATAATAGTGCCTTCTGATTTGTGATCATGACCTTACTAGCTAGCCTTAGATAAGCAAATACGTAAGCTCCTTACAGAAGGAAGCATGTGAAGTTGAGTTTTTTATTGTACACGATTTGGTGAACATTAATATCTTACAGGCCATTTTCTCCCCTAAATTGCGTTTGTTGGGAGGCAAGCAAAAGTTAGAAAGAGCTGGGCAGACTGTTAACTCTTTCATATTAGAAAATATTTCTGGTTATATTTTGACTAACGGAATAAATAGCCTCAGGGAGTAGCAATATTTTCCTTGGCAAGGGGAGCAGTTTCCTCGCCATCAGTTCCAGGTTCACTGCCAGCAACTCCCGAACTAAGTAGCATGTCCTTCCACCTCTTAGCGGGTCCCTGCACCATTATAAATTGCAACAAATAAATCAGCTTTCAAATGAAGTCACTGAAGTCAAGAAACTTCTTGGCATAAGTTTTCAAGTTTTACTCTCTTTCCATGAGAGACCCCCAGTCATGCAGTTTTGTATCATTTCAGCCAAAGCTTGAGCGTGCGTTGCAAGGGATCTTCTGACGGTTTTAGCCACTGGAGTCCCATCCGCTGGGTTGACAGCATCACAATGAAAGATCGAAGATAAGAATTTCAGTTGAACTCGTATGAAGAGGCGCAGAAGTTAATAGTTATTCTATACAAACATAGGATGGGAATGAGTATCACTTCGACACCGAAACTTCCCATCTGGAATCCTGTAAACCCTTCTTTGACAGTGTCGACCAATCCACCAGTTGAGGCAATGATAGGCACCAGCGGAATAGCAATTAAACAAATAAAATTCTAGGCATTGACTTGAAGCCATGAAACCTGAACTGAAGGGTACAATATAGCAAGGGCCTGGAGATGGGAGAAACTTTAATAGGAAATCATACTATTCAATAACGCATAGCTTGTAAGTGAATGAGATGACAAGGTTCAAATCTGCTTGGAACCAAAATAAAATCAGCTCCTGCTATTATCATATGGGCCAGGGGAACATTGAATTTTGCTGCTACTCTGGCCTTGTCAGGGTACACCAGTTCAAGCTGCTTCTCCATTGGTCTTTTGCCAGTGCCCTGAGAGAACGTGAAAAAGCGTATCAGAATATATTTACAGTCGTTATGTCGTAGAGCAAATGTATGGGAACTTCTTGTTGTGATGCTTAAAAGGACTATTATCTGAACATTCTCTTATAAATAGGGGAATGGCTGCTACAAGAATATTTGAGCCTTTCTTCTCTTCAAGTCTACTGATGAATCCTATGACGGTTATTTCTATCAAGTGGCAATCCAACTTCTGCTTGGAGAGCTTCTTTCAGAAGAGGCTTCACGTCCATCACTTGAGAATGCAAAGTTTTCCAACATCTTGCTAAATTAAGCCAAGTTTTCACATTGCTAATTATGACATAAGAGGTTAAATCAATTAAAGATTCTTACAGTTGAAGCATCATATTTGACGCCTAAATATTTGTCAGTTGAGGGATTCCACTCCTGGACATCCATTCCGTTCATAATCCCAAAAAAGCCAGTTTTGCGGAGGATGTTATCCAATTCCTCTCCTTTTTCTATACCAGAAACAAGTTCTTGGGCACAGTAGTACGGGAACACAGTTAAGACCTTGTCTAATTCTAATATTCCAGCTTTCATCCAGTTGAGTTTTCTTCCCTTCACAGGTTTATCATACCTGCATATAGAAGGATTGGTCGGACAGTAGTTTCAATCACGAAGAACTCTTTAACACTAGGCTAAAGGAGCCTTACCCATCAATAAAATCAAAAGACCTTTTGAATTCATCCAGGAGACTGGGAAGTTCAAAGTCCGCAAATGCAAATCTTCCTTGGTATGCAATATTGTGGATAGCAAAAGCAACTTAGAAAGATTATTAAGCACAATAAGGGCTTTCAATTACTTTATAGACTGGCCATATTTTTTTAATTACCACATATAAGCAAAAGAGCTTACTCTAGCACTTTTATACATCCCTTTGGCTTTGTACATAGTTTTCAGGTAACAAGGGAGAAGGGCAGTATGCCAGTCATTGACAACGAATACAACATCTTTACCTGCATACAAGGAGATCAAATTAATCAACTAACATTCATGTTGTTTAGCAGAACTGTGGATTGTAAGAATCACAGGTCCTCACCATATGGTCCTGAGAAATATTTATTGCTGTTAAGATTCAGTATCCTTGGTGCTTCCAGAGCTGCCTGTAAGTCATATATATGTATGAACAAACCTCCAAGACAATTAATGGATAAGCCACTACTAATAGAATTTAAATGTCAAGCAGAAGGGATAAAAGGTATCAAATATATGCATCATCGTCATAATAGCCATCTTTTTCCAGGCACCATTCTGTAATTGATATTGTTATACATCCAACAATAGTACAACTCAAACCTTACTTTGATTATCCTGTGACCTGTGCTAGATTTTTTTCATTCCTACGAGACAAGAGATTATATATCAACCTGGCATAACAAGCTGAACCGAAGTTGATTGTCCTGGTAGTCCTCTCCAGTAATAGGTCGTAGACTTTGGATCAAGTTTTCCCCCACACCTTGAAGTTTAGTGATAACAAAAGCTAACAGGCAGCCATAACAATTCAGAATTATCAAAATATTTAGTCTTAAGCAAGATTGGAAGACAATGATTCTCAAGGACTACCTTCTCAAGAAACATAGGGTGATCTACAAACACCCGATCAACTCCTCGTTTGTAGCAATGAAAGAAGCGAACTTTTTCGATTTTGTCTCCAACTTTCGGCTACAATCAAAATGTTTATTGAAATGTATAAGCAGGAAAAAGATAACAATAAAGAAACACTGGGTAAAAGGGACCCAAAACTTTATGTTGACTAGAATATACCTCAGTTTCGACTTCTATATCCCAAGCATCTTTGTACTGGTCATGTCAGGGAGCAATAGTCAAAACACGGTGCCCACTGGCCTGAAGAAGGGTTAATTTTTGTCCATCATGCACCAATTTAAGTTGTACATATGCCAATTTAGCTGACAGCCATTGCTGGCGGCAGACCTCCAAGAACTTCTCCAAGTCCACCAGTTTTACTTCACGGAGCGACCTCTGTTCCTACAAAGATAATATTCATGCCGCTTTGACAAATAACAATTATGGGTCTCCCATTCTCACTTGTAGATCTTTTCCTCCTTGCTTGCCCGTTGGTTACTTTTGCCATGGTTTTCATATGGAGCTCATCCACCATATTTAAACATCTTAGCTCATTGTGAGTCATGGTCTGGTTCATTAACCCAACTTTCATCAGCAATGCTCTGGCTCTGGCATCTGAACCTGAAGTTACTCCTCATCCATGGTTGACATATGAAGTTCTTGACACAAAGCTTGAAGCAGCCACACTTGCCATTGCTTTGCAGATGTTACTTTCTGAGAAAAGAATAAATGCGAGAAGATCATGACAATGAAGAAGAAAAAAATTCAATGCCAATTGATGTCGATAGACATGTACACGTGTTGCACTTACTATGAAGCAAGGCTTGGGAGATTTCACCTGATGAAAAATGTTTCTTTCTCCTTATGTTGACCAGGCATAATAATGCTACGGCTGCAGTTTTGCAACCAAATCTGCAGAGGAACCTCAAGATTTTCTCGCGGCCTACAAGTTGCGAGAGATTTGAGTTGTAGGGATAGTTTCGAATGTGCTTACAGGATTTTTATTTTTCATCTTTTTGTTTGATTTCATTAATGCTCAATTGGTCTTAAACGAGCGTCCAGTCCAGACACTCAGTCCATTTGGCGAGGCATTTGGCTTTGTGTAATATGAGTAAATTTTTTGGGAGAAGATTTGTGTTAAGGTTCATGACATGGTGCTGTTGTAGCTTGGGATATAAAGCAGATTTGTTTTATGAAATAATGATTACATTACTGTCCCATCCCCTACAAAATTTTTTTGAAATGAAACTCCTGGCTGTCTTTAATTTCAGCTGGAATGGAATCCTACTTGTTAAAGAATTGTTTCTCTTATTTGTTTGCTTTTCACTAGTTCCTTGCCTTCCATGTAGCTACAGCCAATTACCCAGAAGAATACTGATCTGATACACATATAACATCATGCGACCATGCAAAAGTAGTACATTGGTTTTGGTTGTTTTCATATGAAAAAATAATTATTTAATAAATAAAAAAAGATTTATTTACAAAACTACTGTCTACTGCTCCAAAAATTAAGAGACAAAAGGAACGAGTTTTTAAGTCATGAGATGACCAAGAAGCTCACCAACACAAAGTCGCTCATGGAGCTCGATATCGACTCGTTCCTCAATTCACATCTCTCCTCCGATTCCGACGACGAGTCCAGCTCAGTCCCTCACCGTACCCTTGACGAAATCCTCAACGACTCCGATTCCTCCACGTCATCTTCCCCGACTCCATCAATAACATCCTCCTTTTCTCACTCGGAGCTACCCCTACACCAACCTCGGCTTCAAAACGACGCCGCTTCTGCTCAAGATAAACCTAGTTCTTTCACTCGGGTCAAAAGTAATGAATTGTCAGGCGATCCGATATGGAGAGTTCCTTCGTCATCTTCTAGACAATTACCATCACTGTTCGGTGGAGTGAGATCGAATGCGAAGCCTGGGGCGGCGCTTGCGGCTGCCGCTGCAGCGTCGCGGCAGGTGCCGACTCCTCATGCGGCGGCGATAAAGTCACGGAGGGCAGGGAGAGAGACGCTTCAGAAGGTTCTGGATGGTGATGATCACGAGGTTGTTTCAGTTTCTTCAACTGAAGTTAGCGTGTCCGGCGACAAATTGGAGGAATCTGACGACAAAATGGGTGATCTTCAATCTGCTCAAGTTCATGTTAGCGGTGGGTCATTGAATTTTCCTAGTAGTAAAGATGAGATTACTAAATTAGAACCTAAGGTTACTAATGATGATGAAGAATATTTAAATACTAGTTCTAATTTGAATACTGACCAGCTAATTGGTTCTTCTTCGCTAATTGTCGAGGAGGATTTGAATTTGAGTGAAAAATCAAAAATTGCTGGTTCACATGATGATAATGATATTGATGGAGATAAAATTCTTTCCCCTGCTAATGATGATTCTAAGCTTTTGGATGCTAATGTTTCTAATGAGAATAGTGTTTTAGTTTTGCACGAGTCTGATAAGGATGTACAACTAGAGGAAAATTTGGCAATGCCTACGCTGGAGATGGAGAATTTGGACCAGTGTATGTCTGGCTCTAAAGATGATGAGGTTGAAATTGATGGTGGTGATGATGCCAGTTTGATAAGTGACATCTCAGAGCTTGTTGAAGAGAGAATTGGACAATTAGAGAGTGAGATGATTAGTAGAAGAGCTGAAAAGAAATTACAGGCTTCCTTGAAGCCTCTTGAAGTTGCCGAAGAACTTGAGAAAAGGCAGGCTTCTACTGGTTTGCATTGGGAAGAGGGTGCAGCTGCTCAGCCCATGAGGCTTGAGGGTGTTCGAAGAGGGTCAACTACATTGGGGTACTTTGATGTCGATGCCAATAATGCTGTCACACAGACTATTGCGTCCCACGCATTTAGGCGTGATCATGGTTCCCCTCAAGTCTTGGCAGTGCACCTTAATTTTATTGCTGTCGGAATGTCCAAAGGGGTCATTGTTGTTGTACCTAGTAAATACTCTGCTCATCATCGTGACAACATGGACTCAAAGGTTTGCTTTAGTTCACTCCCACTTCCTTTTCTGTTATTCTTTGTATCTTCACGATAGAGTTTGGAAATACACTAGCTATTTGCCTGATTGTACCAATGAAGATTATGACGAATTTTTTTTAATAAATCAATGAAATTATAAAAGGTTCTATCTGTCATGTCATAAGCCTTGTTACCATGGTGGCCAGGAGGATTAATCTTCATTATAACTCCATTAACATCTAGCCATTACAGTTTAGAGAAGAGACATAATATTTGAGTTACAGACAGAAATGAGTTTAAAGTGGGAATTCTGATAAATACTATAAAGAAATATCGATTTCTACCAGTAAGTTTATGTGGGATCTACAGGCTACTTTTCTACCACTTCTAATGAGAAATTTAATGTTACTGGCTTTTAACTTTTCCAAAGAAAAACTTTCTACTCATGACATTTAGCAATAAACTTGACCTAAGTATTATGTTTTCAATTATCTATATTTGATATATCATATGCAGTGTATGCAGAAACATAAATTGATGAAATTGATTTTATGTAGTCAATATTGGCAGCCAATTTCTCCTATATGTTTGAAGGATTTAATTAATCTTCAAATTATGTAATTCTTTTTCCTAGCCATGCATTAAATAAATTGCTTTCTTTCCATGTCTGCAAATTACCATTTTATGTCAGAAAGAAAACGGCCCCTGCTTGTTTGTTATGAACTCAGTCAGTGAAAAAATTGCTTGATACTACAATATGAAAACATCGTCTAGCATCTTGAAGTCAAGAAACTTTTGCATGGAAAATGATGGAAACATATGAGTTATGCTAAGAATCTAATGTAGAAATTTTAATTTTGTTTTTTAAAAAGGACGTGCGCTGAGGAGTACAGTTGTATTTCAGTCATGCTTTTGTTGATTACATGTCCACAAGATTATCGTTTTGATCCCAGGCACTCCTCACGACTTTTGACTTCTGCCTAGCATAGAGATGTCACCAAAATACAACTCATTTAGGTTGATAATTGTTAGTCAACTTTAACATTGTGGAACAAACTTTCCAACTGTTAATTTTAGTTATACAGTAAACTTCAACGAGTATGGAAGTTTCGGTTTGCAGAATTTGTCATTAACATGTCAAGTTGTCGAGTACCTGGATTTGGAGGTTCTGGTCAAGTTGAGCTTCTGATCTGCTATATATATTTCAGATGCTGATGCTTGGTTTGCTAGGGGATCGGTCTCATGCCCCAGTAACTTCTATGTGCTTCAATCAACAAGGAGACCTGCTCTTAGCTGGTTATGGTGATGGTCATCTTACAGTTTGGGATGTGCAGAGGGCATCTGTGGCCAAAGTTATTACTGGAGAACACACTGCACCTGTAGTGCATACATTGTTTCTAGGGCAGGATTCTCAAGTGACTCGCCAGTTTAAAGCAGTTACTGGTGATAGT
>JAXCLQ010000284.1:0-10125 GCA_035584115.1 Cedrela odorata
TTACAAAATTATATATACATAAGGATGATATCCCTAGACCGTATGACACGATTGGTTCTAGGGCATATCTCTAACAAGCGTAACATCTCCAAATTCTTTAAATGTTGATATTTCCCGCCAATTTATTTTCTAACACATCCGCATTACCAAATTCCAAACACTCCCAAATATTTTAAACAAATTCGGCCTACCGAAATCGCTGAGATTTAATTTCACTTCCACAATCCACCATTTCAAATCCTCACCAACTTACACCATTTTCATAAACATGATTTACATATGTTAATAATCATTACAACAATCACCACCAATTCTACTTATTTAACATACTCTATAATCTTAACATAATATCCATTTCAAATTTCCAAAATACAATTAATTTAATTCACTAAGCATGCTATAATTAATTTCCTACTACAATTTTAATTAAAAGAACTTTAATTCATATTACAATTAATTTAATTCACTAAGCATGCTACAATTAATTTCCTACTACAATTAATTTAATTCACCAAGTATGTTATAATTAATTTCCTACTATAATTCTAATTAAAAGAACTTTAATTGCTACTACAATTAATTTAATTCACTAAGCATGCTACAATTAATTTCCTACTACAATTCTAATTAAAAGAACTTTAATTTCCTACTACAATTTGATATTAAAACATGAATTTGCTCTTTAATTCTTACTACAATTCCATGACACATACATATGTTTTAATTTCCACCAATTCATATTATTACAATAACATAACAATAAAACTCCCACCAATTAGCACTATCATAATAACATAATAATAAACTATTCATTTTAACCACATATAGAACATTATTTATTTCTAACTCCCTAAATTACAACTTAAACTAATAATATAAATTCTACTACAATTAATTTCAATTCATTAAGCATATTATACTAAAATATTACAATTCCAATTTTCTATTACAATCTAACATTAACAATATAACTTCTACCAATTCCACCATTATTGCCACATAATAATTACAATATTCATTTCAAATTTTTTCTCATATCACATGATAATATAAATCCTCCTACAATTGCCTTAATAAGTTACTACACATGCTTTACTAAAATAACACAATTATACTTAAAAGAAACCCACCAATTCTCCTTTCTTTCTTCTCCCTTTTCTTCTTTCTTTCACTCTCTTTTCTTTTTCTATTTTGCCTTATATGTATGCCTCCTTTGCATTTCCAATTTGGAATGTTAAACACTAACCTTTTTAACTCATTAATACATGGAGGGCTAGGATTACTTCAATCAAATCCAATGACTCTCATTTTTCCACCCAATTTCCATTAAATATTAATTAATTCTAATTTTCTTAAAACACATGGATGGCTTGTATTACTTCAATCAAATCCAATGGCCATCCTTTCTCCACCACATTTTTCACTAACTAACACCAAATATTAATTAATTTAATTAATAAAACACATGAATGGCTAGGATGGCTTTAACCAAATCCAATAGACCACATTTAGCCACCACATTTTTCACTAACTTAGCTTTTATGTTCATCTTTATCCATTTTACAAAACATACCTAGAATTGTGACAAGTGGATGGTTAGAATTAAAGCAAATGGATGGCTAGAATTTTGTAGAGAATTTAAGCAAAAACATAATATTTTATTTATTTATTTTACTTTAATATATATATATATATTTATACTTGGACTTGGACTTTGGCCCATTTTAGTGTGTATATATATATATATATGCACATAAACTTAAGCTTAGGCTTGGGCTTAATTTAATTAAATTGAGCCCAAATTATGTATATATAATACTAGCCCGCTTAATTACATATGTATTTATTTATCCATAAGCTAAAATCCCAAAAATAACTTTGCTAATAATGGAATTTTAATTCTACCCTTATAGATTTACTTTATTTTACTTCTCAAAATTCTAACACTTAATACTTTAACAAGTATATTTATAATCATTGCTATGAGTTTTACAAAAGAAAGCTTGAGTATTACAGAAGTAGCATAATTGCTTAGACTTTACTTAACTCTTAAGTCTTACCTTTTCAATTAGTTTTCATCCTCTCATACCTATAACACCAACATATCTTTTAATTCATGAATTAAATAAAGTCATGCCATATGTCAAGCTATCCATGATGGATTCCAAAATTAATCCAATGAACATTAACCAATTAATGCTTCATTATAATATATATATTAATCATATTAATAAATTAAGAGAGAGGTAGACACACTTATATAATTATTGTTACTTTAATAATAATATATACATGTAAATATTATATAAATATCTTATATTATTACTTTAATAATATAATAAGTAATGATTACATTAGATATTTATATATTACTTTAATATATAATCACGTAATCATTACATTATATATTTATTATTATATTAATATAAAAGATATTTATTATTTTATTATTACTTTAATCAATATTAAAGCATTAAATCTCAACCATTGATTCAAAATGAATGAACAAAATTTAATCATAGGCTTGACACTTGGCAATGTCACATGGTGCCATTTGTCAATCAAGGAATCATTTGATTAAATAATTTTAAATAATAAATAATAAATACATTTATTTATTAATTAATATATTTATATCTTATTAAATATCTTATATATTTGTAAATCATATTTAATATACCCCATAAATTACCAAAATATTTACCACGCATACAGGTGCTAGCACGTCTTAGCCGAAAAATTTATTATTTACAATAAAAAATTAAATTGCTATCCGATCAAAGTATCAGAACAATATCATTGGCTTATTAATTATTATTGTATAATAACAATTACTATTATTATCAAGTAACCGACTAATGTGTATGACCGCCTAAGTACATTGTAAGCTAAACATGGATAGATATGAAATCTTTAGTATCTCTTCGATATAACTCTTTGTAACTAAAGTTTCCAATGATCATAAGTGGCCTCTAGCAAGATGCTATGACTCCCAGACATAGATGAATGAATATATTGGATAAACCTATATAGTTGTACATGTATGTAGTAAAGTCCTTCTACTGTTGACTCCTAAACGAGTGTAGGTCTTGGTATCGTCAAACCCCTAACTCAATCATAGAATCAGAATCTCAACTATATATAGGATTTGTATATTCGCAAAACACTTTTCCAAACATATATGCTTTGGCCAAAAATTTTATTCTTGCGTATGACAGTTCTACCTAGGATCTCAAGCTCTAACGTCTGAGCCAGCAGATTTCATTTTAGTTATCACTTATCTTCTCACACTTAAACATATTGCCAGCAAGCTTCTTTCACCAAGCATGACTAGTCCAATGTTATATACAACACAAGTGAACGATGTGCCTCAATGCGAAGGGTAGTCGTGACACCTCAAGTCATAGGATTAGTGATACACTAGTACAACTGTGTGACGTATCATTAATTGTGAATAATCACCCATGTGTGTGACACTCGCAATTTCTTTTGTAGGACTCGTAGTTAGGTTGTAAATATACTTGTTAAAGTATTAAGTATAAGAATTTTGAGAAACAATATAAAGTAAATTTATAAGGGTAAAATTAGAATTTTATTATTATCAAGGTGATTTTGGGATTTTACCTTATGAATAAATATATACAGATGTAAGTAAATGGGCTAAGCATTATACATATGTAATTTGGGCTTAATTTAATTAAATTAAGCCCAAGCCCAAGTTTATGTGTGTATATATATAAATATTAAAATAGGCCCAAGCCCAAGCCTAAGTTAATATATATGTATGTAATTAAGTAAAATAAATACTTAAATGTATAAAATACTAAGTTTTGGCCAAAAAATTCTTTACAAAATCTAAGCCATTCATTTACTTCAATCCTAGCCATCCACTTGTCACAATTCTAGGCATGTTTTGTAAATGGGATAAGGATGAACAAAAAGCTAAGTTAGTGAAAAATGTGGTAGCTAAATGTTGTTCATTGGATTTGGTCAAAGTCATCCAAGCCATCCATATATTTTAATGATTAAATTAATTAATATTTAGGGTTAGTTAGTGGAAGATGTGGTGGAGAAAGGATGGCCATTGTATTTGAGTGAAGTAATCCAAGCCATCCATGTGTTTTAAGAAAATTAAAATTAATTAATATTTGATAGAAATGGGTAGAAAAATAAGAGCCCTTGGATTTATTAGATATATCCAAGCCATCCATGTGTTTAAGCAATAATACTTAAACAAAATTGATGTTAAAAAATTAAAAAGGCAAAGTAAGCTTACGTAGAAGGCAAATTGAGAAGGAAAGAAAGGAAAGAAAGAAAGGAAGAGAAGGAAAAAGAGAAGAAAGAAAGAATTTATGAGTTGTAAGTTTTCTTTAATTAGTATTTTATGATTTTGGTATATTAAACTTAGTAAATTATTAAGGCTATTGTAGTAGACTTTATACTTTCATGTGACATAGAAAATTTGAAATGAAAACTATGATTATTATATTGTTATGATGATGGAAATTGGTGGAAATTTATTATTATTATGTAGTAATAATAATATGGCAATAAAATCTATGTTAGAAACTTAATAAGGAGTGAGAGTTTGGAAATGGGGATGTTGTAGGAATGTAGCGGCAAGAAGTGGCACGTAACTAAAATAGATTGTATAACTTGATTTTTAGGTACACACCATTGAATAGGAACACACTTAAGGAAAGCGGGAACAAAAGTAAGTAGATCATGCATGCATTTTAATGTATCGAAAATTATGCGACATTCAATGTTTGATGAAAATGTGATTTGTACATGTTGGTACGCCAATGAAATTCTATGAAATGATTAACGAAATGTTTATGAATTTAAATGTTTACGCCGATATCACATTTAGAGAATAAATATGTAATGTTATTGATGTGTGAAATGTTCGAAAAAGAATGTGTTTTATGGCTTAGTCATTAGTTATGTTATTCTGATCTATCCAGATCTCGGGTTAAAAGCGAGGTTTATAGGCTAGTAAGAATTTTGTTTAGCGCGTCGTGCGCACTTCTATTATATGTAAATGTGAATGACAGCTTAATGCAGAACACGTGATCACATTCTGTAACCGGGTCACAGTGGGTACAGGTGACACTAATTGACTAAGCTGTTTTGAATATGGTTGTATTTGAATGAACTTTATAGAATTGAAAAGCTTGAAAGTGTGCTGATTGTTTAAGTTTTCATAATTATGCACTGCATCAACATATAACACATGCATGATTTACTTACTGAGATATTTATCTCACCCTTTATTGAAAAATTTATTTTTCAGATAATAGCACATAAGGATGACCGAGTATGCAAGCGATGATGTTAGGCGTATTCGTAATTTTATTTTTGATATATGTAAATTGTAGATTAGCTAAGTAATGTGTATAGACTTGTAAGTTAGTATGAATATTTTTTGATATGAAATTGATAATCTATTTGTATTACAAGGAGTTGTAATGTATGTATATTTGGTATGTATAAAAAAAAAATTTGTTGACTAAAAATATTTAAATTTTGTGTAATAAAAAGAATAGTATTGTATATAAGGAATATAAGTGTGTATTTGTAGTTAATAAGAAACAGGTGTGACATTTTAGTGGTATCAGAGTTTAGGCTAGGATTCTGTAGACTTTATGTTGATTAGGAAGTGTAGGAAAAATGTATATATTTGTAATAGTAATATAATAATAAATATTTGACAATTATTGTTTAATTGAGTATAATTGCAATTATTTTGTGGGATCTAAACGTGTTTTATTTTGGATGTAGATGGCTAAGACTAAGTACGACATATGGATGTATGTTGACAGAAGAGAGCAGTATGCGTTAAGAGGTGTTCTCGTGAAAGATTTGAGGAAACTTTGGGCAGACAAGAATAAAGATAAAGTAAGCGCCACATATGGAGGGTATCATAGAAAGAGGAGTGTAAACATGAGATTTTCAAACACTAATCCGGGTCCAGGAGTTTCTAAGGAAGTTAAGACTAATGCACTTAAGGGATTAAGAGTGTACGGCAAGAGAATGAATTAAAATAAACTTGTGGTTCGGCGTATATACTGGATAAGGAGGTATAATAATGTTTTTAGAACCATGAAGAGTTGGGCGAGAAGGATGAATGGAAGCTTAAGAGGTGAGAGTAGTAGGAGAAGACCGGTGACATTGGCACCTTTTCCCTCCAGGGTAGAAAGGTCTTTTGATCCGCTAAAGATAGTGAGGGACCCGAATGACTGGTGGAGTGCTGGGTTTAACCCTACTAGGTTGTTTTATAGGTAGATTTGTATATATACTTTGATTTTTTTGTAGTTGTGATCTTACTTTAAATTATGTAGTTTATCCTTTTTGTTGTATATATGTAGCAACCCTTGTAATAAGAATTGTGAAATTTCTATAGTTAATGTAAGAATGATATTGTTATATCTTAGATATAATATATGGTATGATATTGTATTATAACTTTACATTGAGAAATTGTTGAATTATGATTTTGCATTGAGGAAATTGTTAGATTATAACTTTGCATTGAGGAATGGTTGGATTATAATTTTGATATTAAGGAATTGTTGAATTATTTCATATTTATTCTTTAGTAAAGTGTGAATTAATTTATTATTGTATCCTTTCAATATTAATGACTTATATATATATATATATATATACATATCAAATATAGTAGCTGCAACAAAGGAAAATGTCTCGTAGAGAAAAATCAAAAGCTAACGCATCTAGTTCAAGGGCCACTTGAAATGTTAATAGAACGGGAGAGCCAGCAAGGGAGGCCGGAGATGAGAATCCTGTCATCAACATGATGATGAGGATGATGGAGCAACAAAATAAGTTGATGGAAGATATTGTTCGAAGTAGTGGAGCTCTAAGAAGTGAAGAGAGTGGGAACCGACCTAATTGTGATGAGCATAATAATAGGGCAGTGACCTTGGAGCAATTTAAGAAGTTGGATCTGCCGATATTCAGAGGGAGCACAAATCCAATGGTAGCGAAAGCATGGATTAAGCAAATGGAGAAGATATTTACAGCTCTTGATTGTAGTGGAGAACAAAAAGTGGTCTTTGCTTCATTCGTGTTACAAGGGTAGGCGAATCACTGGTGTGAGTCCAAGGCTAGATTGTTGTGAACTCGGTTAGAGGGGAGACCAATTATGTGGGAGTTATTTGAGGAAGCCTTCTTAGAGAAGTATTTCCCACAACGTGTCTGAGATAATATGTAGACAGACTTTCTAAAATTAGTGCAGGGAGACAAATTAGTAATGGAATACTAGGCAACATTTACAGCTTTGTCTCGATTTGCTACAGCCCTGGTAGCAGACGAGCAAAGTAAATGTAGGCATTTTCTAGAAGGGTTGCGTCCAGCAATTAAGTCTCGGTTGTCCATCCCAAAACTGAAAGTGTATGCAGATTTGGTAGACCAAGCAATAATTGTAGAAAGGGATTTGGCAGAATCACAAAAAGCTTGGGAACAGTTCATCAAGAAAAGAGGAGATGTGAGGCAAGAGGGAAATAGTAGTAGAACACAAAAACCTCCATTTCAGCAAGGTAGTGGAGGTAAACCTATCCTGAGAGGGATTAATTCTAGAGATATGGGCAGTAACAGACAAGCCACACAGAAGATGTATGCTCCTTGTGAATCTTGTAGGAAGTTCTATCCTGGAATTTGCCACCGAGTGACGAGAGCTTGTTTTGGTTGTGGAAAGCAAGGGCATACAATCAAAGATTATCCGAATAAACGAGTGGATATTAAAGATAATGGAGTAGGAAATCAGAACAAGAAGCAGAAGGTACCGGGATGTGTGTATGCTTTCACCAAGCAGGATGCATAAGCATCGAATGAAGTGGCAATAAGTACACTGACTCTTTTTAATAAGGAAGCTAAAGTACTGTTTGTCTAATAAACCTCCTGAATCTTTAAAGTATGTAATATCTATGGTCACACCTATAAGTGATAATGTGATGATATAACAGGTTTACCAAGCCTGTAAAATTAGTATGGGAGAAAAAGAATTTATTATAGACTTATTTCCTCTTGAAATGTGTGATTTTGATGTTATTTTAAGAATGGATTGGTTAGCCATTTATCATGCGGTAGTAAATTATTTTACTAAGGAAGTAATGTTTAACATTCCGAGTCAATTGGAATTTAGATTTGGGGGAAGACGGTCAATGGTAAGTCAAGGGTTAATAAGTTCAATTAAATCCACTATGTTACTAGAAAAAGGTTGTGAAGGTTTCATAGCTTATGTGGTTAAGGGGAGTGAGACTGGGGTATGTGTAGAGGATATTCCTGTAGTTTCAGAATTTCGAAATGTGTTTCCAGAGGATTTGCCCGGATTACCTCCTGAAAGGGAGATTGAGTTTGGTATTGAGTTAGCACCAGTTACATCGCCTATTTCCATAGCACCATATAGAATAGCGCTTATGGAATTAAAGGAATTAAAGAGTCAACTGCAGGAATTGTTAGATAAGGGTTTTGTACACCCTAGTATTTTACCTTGGGGTGCTCCGGTATTGTTTGTTAAGAAGAAAGATGGCACACTGAGATTGTGTATTGATTATAGAAGATTGAATCAAGCCACCATAAAAAAATAAGTATCCTTTGCCTCGAATTGATGATTTGTTTGACCAGTTGAAGGGAGCGAGTGTATTTTCTAAAATTGATTTGAGGTCAGGATATTACCATATCGGAGTGAAGAGTGAGGATATGCCAAGGACTACATTTTGTACTCAATACGGGCATTATGAATTTTTAGTGATGCCTTTTGGGTTAACAAATGCCCCAGCCATCTTTATGGATTTAATGAATAGGGTGTTTCAGCCATACTTAGATCTATTTGTAATTGTGTTTATTGATGATATACTAGTGTATTCGAAGAGTGATGAGGATCATAAGAAACATTTGAGGATAGTGATTCAAACATTTAGGCAAAAAAAGTTGTATGCTAAGTTTAAAAAATGTAAATTCTGGCAGAAACAAGTGGTGTTTTTGGGGCATGTGGTGAATAAGAATGGGATATCTGTTGATCCGGCTAAAGTGGAAGCAATAGTTAATTGGCAGCAACCTTTAACGATCACGGAAATAAGGAGTTTCTTGGGTTTAGCGGGATATTACCAGAGGTTTGTGGAAGGTTTCTCTAGGTTGGCGACACCGTTAATAAAGTTAGCTTGGAAGGATACAAAATTTGTGTGGGGTGAGGAATGTGAAAGAAGTTTTCAGGAGCTTAAGAATCGGTTGGTGACGGCACCGATTCTGACAATTCTATCTAGTAGTAGAGGATATGTGGTATATTGTGATGCCTCGAGGAAAGATCTAGGTTATGTATTGATACAACACAGGAAAGTAGTAGCTTATGCTTCTAAGCAGCCTAAGGATTTTGAACAGAACTACCCTACACATGATTTAGAACTTGCAGCAGTGGTCTTTGCCTTAAAGATTTGAAGGCATTATCTATATGGGAAAACTTGTCAAATTTTTACAGAACATAAAAGTTTGAAGTACCTATTTACTCAGAAGGAGTTGAATTTGAGGCAAAGGAGATGGTTGGAATTAGTGAAAGATTATGATTGTACAATTAATTATCATCCCGGGAAAGTAAATGTAGTGGCTGATGCCTTGAGTCGGAAGTCTTAAGGACAGCTGGCTACACTTATAACCACTCAGAGGCAGATTTTGTTGGATTTTGATAGAAATCAAATTGAAGTAGTAAGAAAAACGGATCATTCCTATATGGCTCATTTGATAATACAATCAACCTTGATTCAAAGAATTAAAGATGCTCAGAAAGCAGATCGGTACTTGAGGAAGGTTGTGGAATAAGTTTTTGGAGGTGGAAGAAAGGGGTTTGCAATAGTTGAGGATGGGGCATTGTATTTGTAACACCTGTAATTTCCTTTGTAGATGTAAGAGCCTAGTTTTGTAAGTTTGGAAATGTAGTAGACATGAAATGAGAATTTTATGGTTAACAAGGCTATTTTTAAAATTTTAAATTATGAATTAAAATAAAATCTAAGTGGACTAATAATATATGTATATATATATATATATGTTTTGGACTTAATTTAGTAATGTATATGTAATGGGCTTAACATATATTATTATATGTAT
>JAXCLQ010000286.1:0-10125 GCA_035584115.1 Cedrela odorata
TTTATGCAAGGATAAACAATGCTAATTTTAATAAAAATCAATTCTTGTTATATAAAGAATGTATGCAACTTTTTAAACTAGCCTACCACTGACGTTGGTTTCAAGTAGTCATATGCTAATGCTCATGATTGTCTTCGTCAATCCCACAGGTGGGTAACTCTATAATATCCACCTATATACCTATCCCACTTGTGGCGCACTCACCTAGACAGCCTCGTATAGGTCCGTTTCTAGGTTACTTCCTTATAGCTACAGTCATATAC
This sequence comes from Cedrela odorata, assembly GCA_035584115.1. Lineage (NCBI taxonomy): Eukaryota > Viridiplantae > Streptophyta > Magnoliopsida > Sapindales > Meliaceae > Cedrela > Cedrela odorata. Next base: position 264 of record JAXCLQ010000286.1, read on the forward strand.
AATCTTGACCCTCCCGGCCATATCACCAATATAAACCGCATATATAACCAAAGACGAGATCATTTATAACCATTTCATTTTTAACAACATTATAAGACATGCATTTTCAATATCAACTTAGCCTCATGGCCGATCTCATATTTATATTTCTTGGCCTCATAGCCACATTCATATCAAATCTATTTACAGGCCATTCATATATATTTTAAATCAACAATAAATAACTATTTCTTTATTTATAAAATAATAAGTTTTATAAAACACTTTAGAGAGTAAAACATTTAAAGATCCATTCATTGAAAAAATGGAGGGTCACCACTCCCACACTAATCCTCGCGCCTAGTATGCCCCTCTCCCAGGTGTCGGCGCCTAATATCACACACATATAACATCATGAATATAGAGATTCTATATAATTAATATTTATGCATTAAATGTAATGTTTGTGATCGTCGTGTCTAAAATTCCTTAGTTTAGTACATATAATTTTACGAAACTTCTTAATGAGAGCTACTTAGCCGATTCCCAACAACGGAATCCTATGGTTATAGTTATTCTAATTTCTACATTTTCATTTATAACGGGTTTATGTATCCTTAGAAATATTTAACACTTGTTTAACCTTATATATTTTCAATTACCTTAAATCAACTCAATTCTACATTTTCTACACGCCAATCAAGGTAAACTTTCAGGTGAACAGTGAGCATAGAATGCCAATATGCTCAAATCCTTAAAAATAAACTTTGAATGGGTTTATAGGCTTACCTTTAGCCTGTAGAAGTCCGTATTAATCTCACATTAGTGTTTAAACGCGAAACTCCAAAATCCCTTGGAAACCTTAGATTCTCCCTTACAGTTTCCCGTCTAAAATCAATACCAACTTGTGGAGGAGAAGATGGGTCATTCACTTGGCAACACACATTGCAAAAATAAACCGAGTATTTGGAAAGATTTGGTCAAATCCAAATGAGAGAACAAAAGAAGTATTTTTAGAGTGAGGGAGGGAGAAAATGAGTGAAGAAGATATTAGGGTTGAATCCCTCCCTCTTAGGTATTTATAATAGAAGGTGCAAAGACCAAATTGCCCATTGAATTTTTCCCTGATTTGCGCCATGTATCAATACTTTTAGATCGGGTATCGATACCTTTAGTCCAAGTATTGATCCGTTCCTTAAGAATTCGATTATGGAAATTCTATCAACATCGAGTATTGATACATTTGCCTTTACATATTGATTCTTCTTTTTTCAATGTATCAATACCTTTATATCGATCTGGTTCAATATGTAATTAATTTTGAACTCTTTATTTAGCCATGTGTCGATACCTTTGATGAAGGTATCAATCTGGTTCATCTTGTAATTATTTTTGAACTCTTTGCATTGAAATGTATCAATACTTTCTCCATAAGTATCGATCTGGTCAACTTATAATTTCTTTTCAAATCTCTGACTTGCAAGGTATTGATCCTCTCTTCGCAAGTATCGCCGAATGCATCAACGTAGGGCTTTATTCTGAAATCCTTCTTATACGAAATTTCAAATTCCCAATTTCATTTACATTGTATTCCCATCATTAATCTAGAATCTAAATTCACCTATGCCTTAATAATGTGTCAACTAGTTTTTAATAATGCATGTGTGCAGATGAATATCATGAAATGATTATTTTACTCCATACTTGAAGAAAAGGGTTTACATCATAACCATTCAATTTCCAAAGTGGTTTAATTACCGAATATTTTGAATATGATTATGATTATAAACTCTAAGTTTAATTCATTTACAGTAAAAATTTAATTTTTTGATTTGTATATTTTATTATATTAGCGTCCATTTATTGAGTCTCTTTAGACTCAACCCCCTTACTCTCTAGTTTTACAAGACCCTATGTCTAATAAGCGATTTCTGCATTAAGAAGATATGAACTAAGAAGAGGGTACACATCGTAGTCACCAGAGTTATTGGGTTCATGTTATGTACGGTGTTGTATCATTCATTATAACATATGGTGTCCAATTTGATATTGAATATTGTATTTATGAACATGGTCAGTAGATCGTATATTTAGTACATTGGCCTTGTTTAGTAGTAGTATAAGTTATGGAATAAGGATAAAATTATCAAATCAATCCTATCTCATGTTTGGAATATGTTGGATTGTAATTTAACATTTGTGGGACCCAATTTATTTATCCTCACATTACAAAAATACTCTTTATTTCTTATCCTAACTTTTAGATGGGATAAGTTCGGTTAAGACAATTATAGAGTAATTAAAATTGTGGGACCTAATTTATTTTAACATCAATTTTTATTAGAGTAAAAAATATTTTTAAATCTATACAAAAATCATTTTAACTGAGCATTAATGCAAGTAATCATTTTCTAAATGTATTTTGACATCATCAAAAATATTTATATTCATCATATGAAGTAATTAATTTATATATTTTCAATTGCTATATGAAAACTAAAAATGCTAGTGGTAAATATTTTGTAAAATTTTATTAATATGATATTAATTATTTAAATTATTATTAATATATATTTATAATTTAATTATTTAAATAAATAATAATTAAATTTATTTAATTATTTAAAGAGTTAAGTATTTTTATTTTATTTTAAATAATTAATTATTTTATTTTATTTTTAATAATTCTAAAAATAAAATTATATATATAATTCTATCTCATCCTGTCATATGCCAAACACAATATAGCATTACACATAATCCTATCCTATCTTATCCTAAATTATTAATTTTATCCTATCCTATCCTATCCTATCTTGCATACCAAACAGGTTTATTATGTACTGTGATGTAAGAGCTTGTGTTGTATATAATGTCAGTAAAGGCATATCGCCCCTTGAGTTGCATGAGTATGTTTTATAAAATGTGTTGTGTGTGCATGTTTCAAATTGGTATTTAGATAGGTGTGAAAGGCTTAGGGTGATAGGGTGGTTCTATCATCTGCCAATAACATCTCGAGTTTGCTTTTAAATATATATATATATATATATATTTATATATGCATATGTATGTATGTATTTATAATAACATATTATTCTCTATTTTCTTAAAAATAATTAATAAAGATAAAATTCAATAGATTATAGTAGTTAGGTCCTTAAATCTAATAGTAAAACAATTATTAAAAATAAAGTTTAATATATTATAGCAATTAGGTCCTTAAATTAAATCTTCCTAACTAAATGAAAATAGAGAGTTTGTGTTCATATTTATTAATTAGAGCATATATTCATCATATCAACTTTTATAATTTTGCTAATTTAAGTTATTATAGATTATATAAAATATTAATAAAATTAATAATTAGTTGTATCATGATTAATAATTTAAGTTATTGTAGATAAAATAAAATATTAACAATTATAAAACATATCCAATGTATCATAACTAATAAATGTATTTAAAATTTTTCTATTGTAATAACAAAATTTATAATTATTTGTTGTTATATTATAATTTTTGATTATTGTATATCAACTATTAACATATCTTATTAATCATTGTTTAGATCAATTGTTTATCTTCTATACTCTTGTATTGTCCAAATTAAGTGTATATAGCAAATAATAATACTACATAGTATATGTTATGAATTAAAATATCAAGAGGTCATTAGTTGTATAAATAGTTTGATTATAGAATAAGGGTAAAAACAAAAATTAATTATTTTAATCATATTATTATTAATTTATGTTATAATAATATATTTTAATTTTCAAATTCAGTTCTAGAATCGATTTTGGAACTAATTCCATAACCAATTCCGGTTTTGGTTTTAATTTCAATTCTATTTCTAGAACTAAATTGTCTGGCTTGGTTCCTACTAGTTTTCAATTCAAACCAAAACTACTGCACATTCCTATTAAATTTATTCCCAAAAGGTTTGTTGTAGTATTTTTCATAATTTATTTTTCTTTACAATATTGCTTATGCTTATTCTAATATTTTGTAATATCAAGATTGGTGTACAGAGAAAGAAAGCCACATTTCTGCCTAAAATAAGGTGTATTTACCTACCTCTCCTAAAGTTTAGCAAAATTACATATTAATGCAAGTTTTCTAAAAACTAACAGAAAATACTCTTTAATAGTAAAATTATTATATTTGACCATTAATTAACTGACTAAAATAATAAAATGTTTAAAATAATCTTATCTTTCTATATTTTATAAATAGAAGTATTTTTCAAATATCTCCCCTAAGGTTTAAGAAAATCGCATAGAAAAACATTTTTATGAAAATTAACAGAAAGTACCCCTCACACTTGTAATTAATGTTTTTCTAATATGGCAAGTAAGCATGTTTTTTTGGTATCTATTGTTTATCCTTTTCAATGTTTTCATCATTTAGCTCAAGTCTTGTCTCAGTGTCCAGGATTTGCTCCATTACCATAATTTTTTGTATTTTACCATCTTTTGTGACAATTTTTGTGAATGCATCTTCTTTGATCAATGCACATTGTTAGAGTACAACCTTAAAAGGATTATTTTTAATGTAAAATTTACGCTTTTTTTTTTCTTTCTAATTAGGGCTTTAGATTTCCTTCATATTATGTAACTAGTTACATTTTGTTGCTAGTAATGATCTATAAATAATGTTGGTGAAAAATTTACACTTCTTTTTTCTTTCTAATTTGGGTTTCAAAATTCATTTATATTATGTAACTAGTTATGTTTTGTTGCAAGTAATGATTTGGTAAATAATGTTGCTCACATTGTATTGACACTATAAGAAAAAATGACTTTCTCTAGCAAATTCACATCGAAACAAGTTATATGGCATCAAAAATATATATTTAGATAGAGTTAAGCCATTGATCGTGGTCACAAATACGTTGGTTTGAAATATTCTTTTTTTTGACTCACCATTAAAAATATGTTTATGTAATATTCCGTGCTTCTGTGGGCATTGTTGGAATCAAGTGAAATTAGAATTGAGTGGGCTTAAGTGTATAAGTAAATTTTGAGTCCAATAATTTTTTTAAGCCCATGAGTAACGTTTTAGGTCAATAAATATAGATTTAGCCTATGAACTAAGCTTAGGCCCAATTATAGAATCCAAGCCCATTTATTTTTTCAAATCCTAGCCATCCATTTTACTTTCAATCCTAGCCCTCAATTTATCTAATGTGTTGGTTTAATTATGACCATATATTAGATTAAAAATTTTGGTTTATTTTTGGCCAAGTTGTAAACCCTATTTTTCGAGCATAAAAGTAAAATAGTTATTTAATGACATTTATTTTTACACATGCATTGATTAATTTGAGTTTATTAGGCATATTTGATGGACAAATATGTGATTTGAATAGGGATTTCATTATTCGATATAATAGTTGAAATGTGATGTGAAAATATGAATTAGAATAATTCGACCATGGGATTTCATTACTAGAAATCGGAAAAATAGCCTTAGTTAGTTAAATTTAGTGAAATGCATTAAAATAAGGAATTTAGTCACATTTTCCAGGAAAATTGCATTTAGTGCAATTATATTGATTATTTGAATAATAGAATTCATAAGTTGCATGTGTGGTATTAGGTTATGATGATCTATGAGAAGGACTGAGTAGGCGTGAGAAATTGTTAGTGGGAGTGATTACCCTCCCCTTACATTGAGTAAATTTATACATATATAAATAGTAAATATATGTGTATAATATTTATATGTATGCTTGTGTGCTAAAAATAAGCTGCTTTCCGATTTAAAATGAAATTTGAACTGAATCTATTTATAAATGCTATGCATGTGTAACATCCTTATTTCAGGGTGTTATCGGCAAGATCTTGTCACCCTAAGCCTGACCAAATCCTGTTCACATGTATTCTTATATAAACTCACATCAATATCAATATATAAACATAATAGGCATCATGCCGCTACAACTAATACATATATACAAATATACAATCTCAAATACTTCCTGTATCACAAAATACCACTAGCTGCTACACAAGGTAGTTTAATTACATACTCTATCAACTACACATGATATACAACATATGGATATATAAAATAACACCACCAATCTCTATGTGAGATGGACTCGATACAGTGGTAACTGCCACTGATGACTCTTCCTCTATATCGTGTCTTCAAGTCGTATTATCTACTCATCCAGTTATCAGATCCTACAAAACTAAAAAGGGAGGGGAGTGAGTCCTACTTGACTCAGTAAGAGGATGTACACACTAGGTCATGTTTTATATTTAAGTTTGCATTTATAGCTTCACATTAAGCACATAATATCATGTAACAATAGTTACACGTACAAGAACATTTCACATTGCAGCATATACTATACATTTCACAATATACCGATGTTTAAGGGCGTTATGTATCACCGTTCCCCAAGTTTTAACTCAGTTACCAGGGGCGTTACATATCGCCGTCCCGCTATCACAACACAATTATCATACACAGATAATTCACAAGATACAACATTACAACCTTTTCATTTCACATCATCACATCATAGGTTAATATATATATACACACATATGTAGGTAACAATCGTCAGTTGCAATTATTTTCTTGTCAAATACATAATAACCTTATTCTTTTTGGCAACATTTTACACATAACAAATAAGATATAATCAAATTTAGGCATAAGTTCAGTAATGATCCCCATACATACTTACATCTATGTCCTATGCATAAACATGAGTAAATAATCACATATCACTACTATTTATTATCATATAACATATTTATTTTAGGTGCAAATATAGATACAAACACAAACCAGCACCCACTCACCGTAATAACTACGATGTACTCGTGCTACCATGGCGTCGGCAGATGATAGGCCTGACGATCTACAACATATATATTATTGTATTAGTTTTATCCCTTATAACTAAATAGAAACATAAATATGCTATGCATGAAACCTAACCATCCCCTCACAAGACTAAACCGAACTTGCGATCTTAGTCACCCGTACATACATTTTGCAGCTTGACAAACTCCAAAGTCACAGTACATTTAAACAGGTAAGGTAATTTATTTTAAGCTTCCTAGGACACATTTTATTATGTGTCTAGTTTCTATCGCTTCTTACAGATTCACATTTCGAGTCCGAACACCCAAGTTATAGCAATTTTTTGCCACCCTACTCAGCGTAATTGGCTATAAACTGTCAACAGGACGGCTTGGTTGTAACATTAAACTGTACTGACTCACTCAACCTCCTAACCTAATTTTTGGCTATATCATGCCCATATATATTTAGTTTCTGTAACATTTTACAGTTTATTAATCCAAGGTTTAAAACTCTCGGAATCCCTATTTTATCGCACCATGCGCAGAAATTGCTATAGCCTACACTCATGCATTTCGCTTGCAATACACCCCGTTCGACACTCTGCTCACGTTTGCTACCTTAAATATATCTTACAACACTCCTATATATTAATTTTATTAACTCAAATCATTATTCGCTTGAACACACAACTGCGACCTAACAGCGTCGCAAGTTTGTGTTCTCGATTTTCGACAATATCTCATCACTTGCATCAACACTTCGCAAGCTTATCGACCATATTTTGTACATCATATTTTCACAATATAACCAAAATTATGCATATTCACATACTGCCACCATCTACCTTATGCATATCAAATCATTTTAACAACATTAATCCTACAACACAACATAATTTTTTATGCATAATATCAACTAATACATGTCTTATCATAAATTTAACATTTAATTTCTATGTATGTCACCCAAGCTTACTGTTATGGCTTCTTTCTTGCTACCAAATTTTCTGATCATTTATTGCCACTCACCCTAAACCAACTGCCCAAAGCATGTTTAATTTGGCCATAACCACAATTTCATAATTCCATCATAATTTTACTCACACACACAGCAACAACTTTATAATTTAGTGACTATACTCACCTTTCTCTCGGTTTCAATCTCCCTTTTAGTATCATCCGACCATGTTCCTTCCTTCCTCGCCCAAATTCAACCACTTCTTCACTTTCCCGTTTCAGTTTGCTAACTCACTTTCTCTCTCTTGGTCTTCTTTTTATTAGCCTTCAATTTGGCCAAACTTTGCATCAATTAAATACCTCATTTTCCCCTCTAACTAACCTTTCATTTAATCAGCCAAAACAATTGTTAATTGGCCAAATGGTGATCCATGCATGTAACTATCGATTTCTCTCCTTAACTTCCTTTCCCAATTCGGTTTTGCTTCATGTGATTTTAGCTTCCAAATGAAATTGAATTCAATTGACCGACAATGCATTATTTTGATTTTTTTTTATAGCTTAGAGATTAATTTCCATATATGTCACATATGGTACAAACATTTCATGTATATCTACAAGCATTTTATTTAGGCACTTATGCTTATATGGTACTAATGCATTCTATATAGATATATTTATTACATGCACTTTATTTAGGTACTTATGCTTATACTTTATATATATATATATATATTTGCATTAGCTTAACTATTATTCATATATGCCATACAATACTATACATATACATATATGTATTGTTATTAGTTTAAGTATCATTTATATCCATATATATTAATACATACGGTATATAAACACTATATATATTTATATATTATTTCACAATCAATAGTGTTACTCATATCTACCGCTGTCATACACTTAGATTATGTATTCTTATTTTTGTCTAATTATGCGATCATGACATCATGATATTGGGATGTTTTACCTAATTGGTCTATTGTTTAAAAATGATTGAATATACATGCTGAAATCGCCAGGGAAGTCGAATTTGATTTATATTTTTTATGATCATTGTTTGCAAATGATATGGTCAAGAAGGCCAAGTTTGAGTTAAATGCATTGAAAACCTTGATTGTAAATGATTTATTTTTAAGCATGTATATTGGTGATAAGGCCGTTAAGGTTAGTTATTGATATATGGCCAGTGGGCTAGGTTATTTACTGTATATATGGCTGTAACCTGTGAATGGACCTATGAGAGGCCGCATAGATTACTAGTGCCACAGTGGGGCTGTATAAGGGAGGATAAGCCATGGTAAGCTTACTCTGAGCCAGTGCGCAAATGCGCGATTATATAGAAACCCTATGGAAAATCCTAGCAGCTTTATAAGGATCTCATAGACTTGACAGATATATCGAGGACAGTCACTTTATCACCAAGTGACTACTCAGGGCCAACATCAGTGAGACAGGCGTTGTTTTCTAATTGCATATTTTGTAAGAAATAAATTGTTTATAAAGAATGATAAACAGTTTTCAATTTTATAAACATTTATTGCATATGATTTTATGTATGAAAATGCTTACTGATGGTTTTCAACGTTAGCTCGGCTAAGGTAACGATCGGGAAAGTATAGCCAGTCTAGTTTGTATGTTTAAAATTACATGCAGACCTACATTCTAACTTACTGACATTTATTGTACTTGAAATGTATATATATATATATATATATTTTAGCATTATATTAATGGAAAATCCCAATATCAGGATTTTAGAATGCGTGTGCATGTATGTATATATGTATGTACATTATTTACTCACTGAGTATAGTTATATACTCATCTCTCAAATTACATATTTCAGGTTAAGAGCATTAGTACTCGTAGAGTATGGGGTAGCAATAAATAGCCTACAATGCTTTGGGTAGGTAACTTACTTGACTCACATGTGTGAATGTCCCACTGGATGATTGTAAATGGATTCTTGTAATACTTTTGTAAGTTAAAAGAAGATATAAATGTTTATATTTTGTTAACTAGACTGTAAAATGATTTTCATAATATTATTTTTATTAAATAATATTTGTTGTGGATAA
>JAXCLQ010000287.1:0-10124 GCA_035584115.1 Cedrela odorata
CAGATGATCCTCCCTTACTCGGGGGAAGCGTAAGGGAGTGAGATAATGTTTTGCGGACTTGGGTAAAATTCCCACAGCGGTCCAATTTATGATTGGTGGACAAGGAGATCCCACCAGGCTGTAGCGATCGGGCTGGTAGGACTGAAAGATCAGGGTCTTTACATTTCAGGATAAGTTGGTGTCTTACATCGCACATTTTATCCAAGCTAACGCTAACGAGAGGGTTAAATAAATTTGTTTTATATATGTATAAAGAAAAAACTTGTTAGCGGGTCTTAAGATATCTACTGGGGATGTCTTGGGGGATAGTTTCTTAACAAGCTCATTTTATTTTAATTGAAACATCCACAGATTTGAGAGAAAATTTATTTCTATTTTATGAAATTATTTATGAAATAGTCAATTGAAAAATGTGTATGCAAGTTTATATTGAATATAAACCCGATATTGTATTTGTCTGAATTAAATTATTTATTTAAAATTGTGATATGATACGTTATATTTTTAAGGTAAGACTCTTACTTCTCTTTTAAATGTTTTCAAATTATTAATGTCCACCTATTCATTAAGTTTTATACTTACTTTTTATTTTAAAAATATTTCCAGATAGTACTAACTACGAGGAGGTCATTAGTCCATTCCCCAGGCATAGTTTTGGTTGATGTTTGCAGTGTACTAAAGGTTTTGGGTAGGTATTAGTGACCTTCACTGTTATGTAAATATATTGTAGATGGGATCCATAAGCGTTGTATAATTATGGGGTTGTCAAGAACATTAAAATTACGAATGTTTGATGTTCATATATATATATATATATATGATGTTGTGAAATTTATGAAAAAAGATATAATATTAGAAAATGTGTGAGCCTTACACATTCGTGGGGAATATTAGGGAAAAGTATGCCTTGCAAGTGTATGCGGTTGTTACGTACTCGGGTCTACGGATCGGAGTGTGACATCTTAGGGTTTTATTATTTAAACAATTTTAGGATGTTATTTTGTAACAACTCTTAATGAATAAAATTCTAAAACTATGTGAGAATTTGTGAGTAATTCTTTTTGAGTTCTTACGTGAACTTAGATTTATCAAAGGCTTTGCAATCCTTTGTGGCGTTATATCTTTGCAACCTAGATTCTTGAGACAAGTTCCTTAACAGGTCTACGGTTCATAATCTGATCAGAATGACTTTCCGGGTTAAGATTCACTTGTTTGTGGGTTTTAAGGCTACTTTGCCTATGGGTACACATCATTTGGTATCACAACTTAGTTCCAAGATTAATTTATTCTATCATCTCTTTCGGAATACCGTTGGTTAGTTGCTTAATCACGAGTTTCGGATTAACGATTAACTTTTCTTCCTTGGTTTGGCTACTTGGGGTTCTATCCACCATTTTCAGGTTTTCAAAGCGTCATTCTTTAGAGGTTCGCATCAAATTTAACTATAATACCAACTAATATGAACCTCGCCAACAACATGATAAAACCCAATACCAAATGTAGTATTGAACCCCAAGATTTTCAAGATGAAAGTTTATTGAGTCTTGACCCATTACCTAATAAGATAAGAACCAAGAACTACGGTAGTTGAACCTTAAACCCGTTAAGGACCAAGAACTACGGTAGTTGACCATTAAGGAACTTGTCTTAGGAACCTAGGTTGTAAAAGATATGACGCCACAAAGGGTTGCAAAACATTTGATAAGTCTAAGAATTCTTTCAAAAAGGAAAGAAAAGCATAAATAGCTTTCTCAATTATTATTCTTCACTTCTTAAAAAAATTACAATGTTTGTTCCTTTATATAGACTTTAAAATCTAATCTAGACTATGAAATTTTAATCATAAAAGGAAAACAACTAAATTACAAATTTGACCTAAAAAAGGAAACTACTAAATTAGAAATTTGACTTAGAAAAAGAAACTACTAAACTAGAAATTTGACTCATAAAAAAAACTACTAAACTAGAAATTTGAGTAATAAGAGAAAACTTCTTCTAGAGCCTTAATCAAAGTGACTAAGTTCCCTTGAGACTAATTTAAACATATGTTAGGCCTCCATATGTTTGCCATTTTACCAACTTGTTGAATTAGCCCATTTAATGCTTCTTTAAAATGCTTGGCCTTAAATCTTGTAATCGGCCCACTTGACAAGCTTAATGGACCTTGTGACTGTTGATCTTAAGTTCCTCTAAGCCCACATGTGAGTTTCCCATCTTTTACGCATGATTGTGCAGGCTGGATTGCATCATTCTCCCCCTCTTGAAGAAGATTTATCCTCAAATCATCACCACTGAAAGAGTATAAAATGTCTTTGCTGTGAAAAATATTTAGAATCTATAAAATTAGGGTTAGAGACCTCACAAGTACTCTCTCATGTGTTTCACTCAAGAAAGATTTGTTCACTCTCGTGTTTGGCACTCAACGACTTTTACCCTTTTATGTTCTCGTCACTTTAGCCCTTATATATATATATATTTAACTTTTATGGAACCAGAAATAAAGAGTATAAATTAAGACAAACTAAAGCAAAAAAGAAATGTGACCCCAAACTAAAAAAAAAATTAATAATAATAAATAAAACAAAATAAAGAAACCCTAATCGGATTATATTAGGAACAAAAAAAACCCTAAAAACCTTAACAAAGAATTCAACTAACTAATAATTTTTTTTTTATATTTTCAGAATTCTAATTCAAGGAACAATGATCAATAAAACAATTAAAAGATAATCCAAACTTGCCTTAGAACCAAAGCTCTGATACCAACTGATATGAACCTCACCAACAACTTGACAAAACCTAATACCAAACATAGTATTTGTTGGTGTTGTATGCTCTAAAACCATTCGTGTTGTCAGTTTTGGGTATATTGTATTAAATTACTATTATAATATGTATTGTACGTATTTATTAATAAAAGAAATTATTTCAATTTATGTGTGTATACTGCTTCTTCTATCTATACATACTATTGATAGAATATGCATATGAATTGTCCAAGATAATTATATTATCTAAATAGTTTCCTACATATGCAATATCAAATGGGCATCGATATCGCAATTAAGCACACTGAATGTCTCCAGTGAATATCATAAGATGATATTAGTACTAGTGATATGATAGTTATATCATTAGGACATTAGTATGGATTAACAGTTAGAGAACTGTTTTTCGAATGTGACCAAAGTTATGATGAATCACATGGAAGTATGTTATTAATAATTCATCATGTGATTATACTAGTGTGTTAACTACTCCTTAGACCTGAGACATCATAGTTGTTGATCGGTATAGATGTACATGGTTCATATGGTGTATAAACGTGAGACTAATCATATCTTGTACACATAAACTGGTTTGGTCATGTATTGTTTATATTGAGATGCAAATGATTGTTAGATGGAATCCGTTAACTCGATACAGTGGATTTCGAGGTTTCGTTGACTCGGTTCAAATTCGAGTTCCTAGTCGGATATTAGTAAATAGCTGAAAACAAAATCTTTGGCCAAAACATTAGTGTCATATAAAGAGTTCGTAATGACAAGTTCAACATATATTGACTTATTATTCGCATATGACTAAATTTAGGGTTTTGACATATGTGAGCCTTAATTTAGTTGGGATTAAACGAACGGAAGGAGATTATTCACATGGAATGTATAATTAGACATAAAAGGTTCGATGAAGATTCACTTCATTGTGGTTTAGGGACTATGGCATGTTGTTAGACATTAACTATAGTCGTTGAGTATCCGAATAGTTCAGAACGAGTTCGATGAGATTGGTTTCGGCTCACGGCTAATTCCACAGTGAACCCAAGGGGTCACAACCAATAACTTATGTTATTCCTTACTATGAGAGAGATTAAATATTATCTACAAGAAAGCTAGCACTCTTGTAGATATTATTAGGCCAAAAACTGTAAACAATTTACGCGTTAAATAGTTTAACAATTTGATAGCTATGTTTAATTACCCAAATGTGACTTAAAGTAAGTTAAAATATTCCATCAATATTTAGAATTATAAATGGAATTAAAATAAATTTGGTCAAAATAAGTTTGATCGAATTTTGGGTCAATTTGTAATTTATCAAAATATAAAGGCTTAAGTGATATTTTATATTTACTATTGAAAAGTTTGTTGGACAAGCTTTGGGACTTATTTGTCTGTAATTAAAAGACCAATGACAATTTAGTAAATGAGAAGAATATATATATGAATAACCATTTTCAATTTTATTAAGGTTTTTGATTTTTGATCAAAAATAAAAAGATAAGCTCTCATCTCTCTCTTTAACATTTGGCTAAGGCAAAGAGGCATAAGGGGTTTGATTTCTTGGAGATCTTGTGATTTCAAGGTTTCTCTCTTCATCCTTAAACTAATTGTTAGTTTAATTTTATGTAATTTTGATTAATTTCGTGAAAACTTGATTAAATTCATGATTAAATGCCATGAACCCTAAATATTTATTTTTATCTAATCAACACTTTCAAATGGTATCAGAGCATGTTATGATGTTGATTGTATGCTTGATTTGTTGTTGGAATGGTTGATTTTGCAAGATTTAAGTTTGGGTATAAATTGGAGAATTTAGGGTTTATGGAAATTCATATGACTTCAAGGAAGAAGATGATGAATAGTTCATTATCTTAAGAAGTTCATGATGTCATATGATGATTATGGAGCCATGAATGTTTGATTTCATGTGATGAAATTGAAAGAAATTGAAATGGGGGCATACGGGTCATGATTGCAAATTGAAGACAAAAGTTAATTTTATTTCAATTGACGGCATGTATGATATATATTTTATGTAAGGACATGATATTTATCATGTATAAACCCTTAAAAGTTACAATTTTGATAATCAATATATATTTAATTGTTAAACATGCATTATATGTAATGACTATTAATTATGTGATAATTAATTTTCAATAAGTTGCTTGTAATTGTATAATTCATTTGATGGATTATTAATTAGGCTAATGAACTTATTAATATGATTAATAAATGTTCAAATCTATAATTAATAACTAATTAATTTGATTAGTTAGTTTATGGTATATATATATATGTATTATGTGATGATATGTATATATGTATATTGAATAATGCATGAATGGTAATATATTGTATATGATACATGTTATCATCATTATACATAAATATATTATTGTTATTTAATTATGACATTAAAAAGTTAATGTTAATTTGGCTAATTTTAATTGGCTCCTTAGTAATGAATGGATAATGTCAAACTTTTGCATTAATAAATTGATAAAAGATGGCTAATTTTGATTGGCCTTTTATCTAATATATATCTTTGTAATGATTATGTTTTTAATTTGCTTATAATGCATTATTTGCAACAATTTTGCATGTTAATATTACTTTGGCAAAATATGATTGGCCTATGATTAATGTGATTAATCTTAGGTTAATAATGTTATTATGTGATAATTCTTTTATTAACAATTGTCAAAATTTAATTTTAATATTTTAGGAAACAATAGAAATATTATTAGGATTAAAAAAAACCCTAGTAAGCATAAATTAGGTTGTTTAATTTGTTAGACAAATTAAACAATTGATACAAGTAATAAGATTACTGATATAATAAGTAATCCAGACTGAATAAAATAATTCCATCAATTGTTAGTCAAAAAACCCAAATTGTTGAATAATTCGATTAATTGTTTGACAATTTATTGAAATTGTTTCTAATAAATTAATCTTCAATCATTAAAGTGATTATTCGTGTGATGAATGATCCAAACATTATGAATGATGAAATTATTTATTTGATAAATAATTTCGACTGAGCATGTGAATAGTATTATTGTTTACATGAATAGTAGTATTGTTTATGTAAATAGTAAAATTGTTCAAAATAGTATTTTGCACGTTCGTGTGACAAGTAATGCAAATTAATCAAGCATATTTTACTTGTATAACGAGTAAAGGTGAAAATTGACATTAAGAGTAAAATGCTATAATAACATCAGTTATGCATATGTATACTAGTATATATGATATACAAACATATATGAATGTATAAAGAGTAGTAATTGTTCATAAGATGAATGATTACTGGTGTTAGTCCTTAACCCTAAAAGATAATTTTATGAAATTGTTTAATATTAGAGAATAGTCACATAAGACGTGAATAAAATGAGTGCTTAACTAATAACTTCTAAAAATTATCATATTATGTTTGCCTCTCATTGTAAGATAACTAATGATTCTTTTATATAAATTTCTTACTCCAAGATTTCTATTATGTGAGGGGTATTGGGTTTATGTAATTGAATTGAGTTTTTTGGTTCTCAATGATATTCGAATTTCCACCAAGATTCTATTATGTGAGGTTGGGATAAGAATATTATTTGAGAAGGTACAGTGGTTTGAATATGACTAGTGTAGGATACTAAGAATTCTATTATGTGAGGTATATGAAATTAGGGCAACATAATGAATCGAGTCTTGTATGTGATACAGAAAAGAAAAGTTCTTTACTCATTTGAATTTCATTAACCAAGATTTGTATTATGTGAGGTTAATTAATTATAAATGAGAATTCGATTACCCACAAATTTTCTAAAATCCAAAAAAATGTTTAAATCTTATTTTAGGAGTGTAGGATTTAAATAAGATAGTGGGAGCTGATATAATCAGTTTAATTGTTAATAATATTTTCAATAATTGAATTCATTATTTGTAATTCAATATATTAATAAACTGTTTTCTTGTGTCTTTTTAGTTTTTTCTCTGTGATTATCAGAATTTCGTCTGCAAATGTGTTTCAAAAGATGTTAGACAACAACATGCTTCCTAGTCATAATTTAAAGAATTGGTTAAGAAACTCGAGAATAGTTCTCGAATTTGAAAATTTAAGTTATGTTTTAGAGGCAGAGATGCCTATGTCATTAGAGATGGATGCTCCCTTGGAGAAGAAAAAAGCCTTTAATAAATGGCAGGCTGATAATCGTAGAGTGAGACTCTACATGTTAGCTTTCATGAATCGGGCGTTACAGACCCAATATAAGAATATGCAATCATCGTATGAGATAATTAAATCCCTACAAGAGTTGTATGGGAAAAATTATCATGTCGTCGAGTATGAATTATGCAATACCTTATTTAATATGAAGCTTAGGGAGAGAGTCCCGCCTGATGATCACGTAATTAACATGATTAACATCATTGGACAATTAGACGCATGAGACATACGGATGCCTCATCGTCTAAAGCTAAATATAATTCTCCAATCACTCCCACCCAGTTTTAAAGGTTTTATTATGAACTATAACCTTAACAAAATTGAGCCTACTCTTCCTGAGTTGCACAATGAGCTTCAAGAATATTATAAACAAAATAATAAGGGTAAGGGATATGAGAATGTCCATATGGCCACTACTAGTAGGATTAGTAAACGACCACAACACTCATCTCAAGGTCCAAAAGTTGGACCTAAGAAAAAGAAAACCAAGAAGGTGTTGCCTCCTAAACAGTCCAAAATCAAGTCAAAGCCCAAGGAAAAATGTTTTCACTATGGGGTAGAAGGACATTGGAAGAGGAACTGTCCTCAATACCTTGACAGCCTCAAGAAGGCTAAGAAAGGTATGTATAGCAGTAATATGATTGAATATGAATTAAATGTTAATTATGATATTCATTCATGGGTTATTGATTCTGCTGCTACATCTCACTTCTGTGTCTTTACAGGTGATGCAGAATAGTTCTGCTCTCTCAGGTGATGAGATTGTTTTGCGAATAGCTAATGGAGCAACAGTTGCTGCGAAAGCCATTGGGATGTGCGAGTTGAAACTTGTATCAGAACATATTTTGAAGTTAGATAGGGTTTTGTATTATACTTCTGTTGTATGAAATATTATTTCTGTATCTGTGCTATGTAATAATGGTTATTTTATATAGTTTAATGGAAAAGAATGTACATTATATTTTAGAAATGTATTTATCGGCAAAGCAGTTAATACAAATGGTTTGTATGTCCTTCAGTTGAGTAATAGTTATTCAATTTCTTCCATTATTAATAAAAGAAATAAAATTGAAATGAATCCTAAATATCTGTGGCATCACAGATTAGGCTATATCGGGAATAGGAGGCTTACTCAGCTCGGACCTTGTACATACAGATGTATGTGGACCATTTAATACATTGGCCTGAGGAGGTTTTGAGTACTCATTACCTTCACTGATGATATGTCACGGTATGGGTATGCGTATTTAATGAAATACAAATCTGAATCCTTTGAAAGGTTCAAAGAATTTAAGAATGAAGTGAAAAACCAAACGGGAAAAAGTATTAAAGTTCTACAATCAGATCGTGGAGGCGAGTACTTGGGTACTGAGTTTTAAGAGTTCTTAAAAGATAATGGAATTATCTCGTAGTTGACTCCTCCTTATACACCTCAGCTTAATGGTGTATCAGAGAGAAGGAATCGTACCTTATTAAATATAGTGCGATCAATGGTCAGTTTTACAGACTTACCATTTTATTTATAGGGATATGCTCTACAGAGTGCTGCGCACATTCTCAATAAAGTTCCTTCCAAATTAGTCCAAAAGACCCCATGTGAGATATAAAGTAGTAAGAAACCCAGTCTCAATTATATGAGAGTTTGGGGTTATCCTGCATATGTCAAGTTGATCAAATATGATAAACTTGATTCTAAATTAAAGATGGGTCGGTTCATAGGATATCCTAAAGATAGTTTAGGATATCAATTCTATTTTCCATCTGATCAAAGAATTTCGATCAGTAGGAACGCACATTTCTTAGAGAAAGAATATCTTGAAGAAGAAGGTGTGGGAAGAGAAATCAAGTTAAAAGAAGAGTCTTTTGAGCCTCGATACGACCATGCTGATATTGAAGAGTCTAGTCAGCAGACTTCTGTCCCTGTTAATCTAATTCCAACTCGTAAATCTTCTAGAGTTCCTAGATTACTAGAGAGATATGGATTTCTTAATGAACAAGATTTTGAATCTTACTTAGTGGGAGCAACAGATCATGGAGATGATTCAAGAACTTATGAAAAGGCAATCCTGGATAAAGATTTAGGAAGATTGTTAGAAACAATGAAATTTGAAATGGATTCCATGCATATAAACCAAGTCTAGACACTTGTTAATCCACTAGAGGGAATAGTTTCTATTAACAATAAATAGATCTTTA
Organism: Cedrela odorata; assembly: GCA_035584115.1. Taxonomy (NCBI): domain Eukaryota; kingdom Viridiplantae; phylum Streptophyta; class Magnoliopsida; order Sapindales; family Meliaceae; genus Cedrela; species Cedrela odorata. The sequence goes on from JAXCLQ010000287.1 coordinate 9,205, forward strand.
AGAGGAAGATTAGTAAAGATAGAAAGGTTGAGACCTATAAGGTATGGCTTATCGCGAAAGGTTATACTTAGAAACAAGGGTTAGATTATGAGGAAACCTTTTCGCCCATAGTTATGATAAAATCCATCAGGATCATATTAGCCATAGCAGTATACTATGACTATGAGATTTGACAGATGGATGTAAAGACCGCATTTCTCAATGGTTACATTGAGGAAAACCTGTTTATAAAATAGCCTGTCAGTTTTGTATCCTCTGCTGAGCCATATAAAGTATGCAAGTTGCAGTAATCCATTTATGGATTGAAGCAAGCCTCGAGCAGTTGGAACATCCGATTTAATGAGATAGTCAAATTGTTTGGCTTCATTAAAAACCCGAATGAGTCTGAACTGCACAAGAAACATGAACATGCTCTGTTTCGTGTGCAGCGGAAGTGCAACGCACGAAATGGAGTTCCGGGCGCACAACCGCCACTGGAAGCCTAGATTGACATTACAAATCTGCGGAATAGACTCCCTGATGATCGATATATGCATGCATGTGTATTTTAGTGTACAATTTTTATTTTTGTTTTGTTAAACAAAAACTAAGAAAAACCGAACCTATGTTTTAGCAATCCAAACCAGCAACGACCTTGCTTCCCTTAGATATCCACACACGTTGGTGTTGAGGATGTTGGTTCCGGCTTAATCGGAATCTTAGAGCTACAGTTTAAGCTTTACCAAGCTTAACAAGCTCTTTCTCTCTCTACGGATTTCTCTTTCTCTCTCTTCTTTTTAAACTTTGGTTCACAACCAAAACCTGCTTCTTACTTCTATCTTTGCTATGGTTTACAACCAATCTATGACAAGCTCACTTTCTTGAGTGAGTTTTGGTGAAGAAGAAGAAGAGTTTTTCTGCTTTTATTTTGCAGAAAACAG
>JAXCLQ010000291.1:0-10119 GCA_035584115.1 Cedrela odorata
GTTCTACCACCTATTTGTAATTTATTTAGTTATTTTTTTCAAGAGGAAGGTTTTATCACCTTTTTTATTTTATTTTTATTCTTGTAATATTTTTCTTCTTTTTATAATCATTGAAGAATTTTATTTTTATTTAATTTATCCTTGAGTGACATTGTGATCCTCATTCTTATCACTTAGTGAAAGGTAATTCTGAAACTTTAATTAATAAATTGTTTAATTCACCTCAACATTTATACACATCTAACACTATGGTTGAAAATGAAAGTGTGCATGATGAACATGAAAACCAACCTTTAAGAACCGTGCTTGAATATTTACAATCGCCTCAAAATTCTACCCCTTCATGCTTCATTTTTCTTCTCAATGATAATAATTTTATATTTAAGTCAGGTATCATTCCACTACTTCCTAATTTTCATGGCTTAGAATAAGAAAGTCCTTATTTATATCTTAAAGAATTTGAGGAAGTTTATGCTACTTTCAATGATCAAGCTTACACTGATGTAATTGTTAAACTAAAATTGTTTCCTTTTTTTATTAAAAGATAAAGCGAAAACTTGGTATAACTCTTTAAGACTTAGACCAATTAGCATATGACATGAAATGCAAAGTGAATTTTTGAAAAAAAAATTCCAACACATAAAATAAATGCTTTGTAAGGATAAATCCAAAATTTTTATCAAAATTCAACTAAACCATATTTTCAATGTTGGAAAAAATTTAAAATTTTGTTAAATTCTTGCCTACACCATGATTTTGAAAAATGGTGCACCATAAGTTTATTTTATGAAGGTTTAACACTCGAAAAAAGTAATTTGTGGAAACCATGTGTAATGGAGAATTTCTAGACAAAGAACCTGAAGAAGCATTATAATTCTTAAAAATCTTGGCCGAAAGTTCACAATCTTGGCATAATATTAATTCATCTGAATATTCAATTAGATATAATCTTTCAAATGCTAATAAAGGAAAATATCTCCTTAGCCAAGAAGATAATTTAAGTGATTAGAAAGGTTGAAGCCATGGAAATAAGAAAGGTAAAAGAAGTCAAAATTGTGCAAAATGAAGAAATTTGTAGCATTTGTGAAACCATAGGATATTCAACAAATGAATGTCCAAATATTCCTATCTTTAAATAAGTTTTTCATAAACAAGCAAATGTCATGAATAATTTCAAAACACCTTCTCCATCTTCTTATTCAGCAACTTACAATCTAGATGGAGAAATCATCCCAATTTCAATTGGAGAAATGATAATAGTGCACACTTAATGTCTTTTTAAGGAACGTCAAATTTTCCTCATTATGCACCACTATGTTCAAAGAATTTTGAGGAGACATTGCAAGCATTCATGCTAGGCTAAATAAACATTAACAACTAGACTTCACAAGCCATCAATGAAATCAAGAACACATTGTCAACTTTAACTGCATTTTTGCACATAAAAAAAGGTAAATTTCCTGCTCAACCTCAACCTAATCCTTCAAGTCAATGTCATTTTTCTAGTTCAAGTTAAAATCAACCTGAAAAATTGTTGGAGATGTGCCTTAAAACCAATCGTGTCATAGGCTTTAGGCTATATGTAATTTGTGAATATTAATAGTTAATCGTGAATAATTAGTTCTTTATGATTAATAATACAAGACTATTTATCGTTTTGTGGTAGTTGCTGTAATTATATAAATTTACAAAATGGGATTCCAAGGTGTATTATGTTTTAGAGACTCTATTTGTAAAGAGTTGTAGACATGAGTACAAAGTCTCTAAATAAATACATCTAAATATGTTCTTGGTTGAGATAAGGTAATTGGGGACGATGACGTTCTATGACTAGCATGTTCGGATACTGCCAATAATTAGTATTGGATGTTAATAGTTGAGTGATTAGCCTCATGTCATAAGAGTATAAACATGGTAATACGTTAGAGAACGTGTTATTAAATGTGACAAATCATATACATGAATATCCATAGTTAATGATTAGTCACACAGCAATACTAGTGTATCATTAGTCCTTTGACTTGAGATATCATAGTTGTTTTCAACACTGAGGCATATCGGTCATATGTATATATTGCACTAGGCTAGCCACTTTTAGTGAAAAAAACTTGATGGCAATTTGTTCTTATTGTATAAGGATAAGTGATGATTAATATAGAATCTGTTGGCTCAAATATTTTATTGATCTTGCTTGTGTTTCTCTTATTATTAATTTTTATAATTTTTATTCCGTGTCATGTCAAATTGTCAGAATTGTTAATGAATTCCTTCTATGGTAATAAAGCTTTCAAGTTTCATCTTCAACATTTTCTAACAAAATCTTCAAATAGGTTCTTGTGAATATAAATTCGGGTGGTTTTAATTTTAAGGCCTCAGTTGATGTATTTAAAATGGTGATAGATGCAATTGTGGAAGAGAAGAGAGGTTTCAAAGATTTAGTGTTTATTTATAAAGAGATGGAGAAAATAGGAGTTGTACCAAATGTTGATATTTGGAATTATTTGTTGAAGATTTTGTTTGAAACTGATAGAATTGAGTTTGCTTTCAATTAGTTTCGGAGAATGCCTCGCTGTTTGAAAGTAATCAAGTAGGCTAGTTGAAATATGTCTTAAAGAAAAAGTGGAAAATGGCCTGTCAAGTCCTAGACGTGTGTGGTAAAATGATCAATGGGAAAACTTTAGTTTTTTATTTATGTTAGATTTGATCAAATTTGGAGGCCTTATTTCATGAAATTCTACTTGGAAAATATGTAAATAATCAATCAATATTGAGTATTAATTACATTAAATTTAAATGAATATATATTGAAGTGTTAGACTTCCATCTATTTAGTGAATACATATGACTGGTCTGAATTTTCTCTACATGTATGGTTTGAATTTTACATGGGCGATTATTCTATGCTGGGATTATACTTAGAAGTTATTACAAAGCATTTAATTTGGTTATGTTTTTGGAAATGGCTTTGGGCACTAAGATATTTGATAGTGCAACGTATTTTTGTTGTTTACTTATTGTTATCAAAGATTATAATGCTTGTTTATTGGTTTGTATTCTGCTAAAAGCATTTAAGATATGCAAAATAACAAAGTTTGCATCCCAACCATATCTAAATTACAATTACTTTGTTAAGATTGACATTTGTTTAATTTTGGGGTAGTTTTATGGTTTGTTGGAATTATGACCTAGGTTCGGTATTTTATTAATAAATTGAATTATAGATCTCCTATTGACATATCGTAAAATTCTAAAGTAGATATAATTATCAGCAACTTAGGCAAAATTTAGAATTTTTTGAAAAACGACATATTCCTAGTAGATTTTAGAAAGGATAGCTCATGTTGCATTTTAGTTCATCAAAAATTCAGAGCAGCGTGCAAAAAAACTTAATACAAAATAGGGTTCCCAATATCAATTTTTAGCGTCGTAAAATTCTTGTAAACTAGACACATAAAGGAATAATATATCCGAAAAATCAAAAATTTTCATATAGGAATGAAGTCGCAGAAAATTTCAGAATATAGGAGTCTTGTTTCGGCACCACAAACTCTCGCATATCTACGTAGTGTATGGTAAATTGATCATAACTTGAACATTATGAATTAAAATTAGGAAGCATAAAAGGCTATGGAAACTATACATAACAAGGAATAATTAGATTTTTCAGTTCAGGAACGAATTCCCAGAAAATTAGAAAAACTTACTATCCTGTTACAAAATTCGATTGAAATAGTATTTGTTTAATTAAGTATAAGTTTGTATACAAACACCCAAATCAAATACTGTAAAAAGTCACATAGTCTAGACGTATAAGGCATTAACATATTAAGAATTCAGTTTAAAATTAATTACTGATCGATTCTAGCAAAAAGACGAAGTTACCCTTATTGCAGATAGATGTTGTTTTGGATAAATATGATGAAAATTATGATTTTCTCAAAGTAAGTAACGATAGTCCGAAACTCTCATATTGTATATTAATAATTAAGGTCATGAGTAGTATGTTTTTTAGTTTATATGGCAAGTATGTTGTATTTCAGGTTTTAACGAAATGAAATGAATTTGTAGATAGTCGACCTAGTCAACCATCAGTATGGCTACAAGTTGGAAATTGTTTAGTGCAAACCGGTGAGTGGATCACACTTATTTTCATTCTTTTAAATCTTTTTATAAAACTTATTGTTTTACGAACTAGGAAATAATTTTGTTAATATTGATTTAATACACATGTGAGTAGATTGATACATTTTTCAAAATTTTAAATAAAATGATTGAAATGCGAAATTGCTTTTTAAAAATATTTAGAATTTAAAAATAATTTAAATGTTAAATTGTATTGTGAATTTGTGGAAATTTAAATGCTTTGCAAATATGAAAATGATATATGATGAGTACAAGTATGTTTATGAAAATGTTTTGAAACATTTACGAATTGTATTATAGATGATTGACATGTTATAAATTGGTTTGAGTTGATAAGTGAAGTAAATGTTGAATATTGTATGTGGATTTTATGTTTTAAGATTCGGGTGCAAGTGCTCAGTTGAGTGAGTCAGTGCACAAATTCCGCCTTTACCTCAGAAAGGAGTAAGGGAGAAGTTACCATATTTCCGCCCTTTCCTACCCGGAAAGGGGTAAGAGAGAGGTTGTCATTTCCACCTTTGTCATCTGGTAGGAATCAAATAAGAGGTTGCAGCTGGATCAACAGATGTTTGGCACCATATCTAGTTGTTTAGGCCAACGCTAACGAGTAAACTAAATGATTTTATATACTGATGTAAAATAACTCGTTAGTAGGTTTCGAGGTATTCATCAGTAGCGCACTAGTGAATATCTCGGGGGATAGTTTTTTGGCAAGCCTAGTGATTTGAAATTGTGCATCCACAGATTTTTATACATGAAATCTTTTATTCTACTTTATCATTTAAAGTGAATGATTTATTTTTTTAAATGTGAAAGTAATATATTTTAAAATTATATACTTTTACTACTCATTTATATATCATTACTATAATTCTATCCACTTACTAGGTCTTTAGGACTCACCCCCTTCACCTTTCAGTGATGCAGGTTCTTCAAGTAGCTAGAAAGAATGGGAAGGAATGGTACAGTTAAGATACAAATAGTGGACAAGGAGTACACACTATAGTTATTAAGGTTTATGGGTTCGTCTTGCATCGAGAGTCATGCATTGTTCAATATGTCTTAGAGTTGTAATTTAAATGTATAATGTACTTTACAATATAACTTGTTTTAAATCATAGAAAATTTTATTTATTTCATGATTTAGCTTATCGCCCGTATGTAAATTATGCATTGTGTCTAATAATGTAATCGTGGATTTACATTTTGTACATGCATGTAGATAAGCTATGAGAGGCTTAGGGTGACGGTGGAATCTGTCACCTGCCAATAATATCTCCAAGTATGAGGTGTTACAAAGTTGGTATTAGAGCATGGTTTAGAGGTCAATGACTGCAGTGGAAGAGTGTCAGTATCTTGTGTACGTAGTATATCCGAGATACTCATATACAAAGACTACCTCTTCAGTATCCTTATTTCTCGTCTAGTATCTTATTTTGTATAGTGTAGGGATTAGTTATAAGATAATTTAATTTAATTTATGAGGTAGATAAATTTGAATTCTTATTGTTTAATAGAGAAGATGTGTTGATTTGATTAAACTTGAATTTCGACAAAAATCGAACTAGTTTTGATTTTTGGGTAGGCCGAGTTTGTGTGAAAAGAATTGGGAGTGTTAACCGCCTTGTTACATGATCATTTTGTTAAGATATAATGTTGTCTTACTGTAGACCTAGAGATTATGAATTACTATAAGATGTAAGATTATATCTAATATTAGTTATACCGCTTGTAGAAAAGTGAGCGGGTGATAGAAAAGAATCATTCATGATAGTATAAGGTAAGAAATGAAATGTAATAAAAAAAAATCTAATGTTGAGAGTACCAAAAATAATAGTTTAAAACTGTTGATAAATAAATGTTGATATAAATAAGTTAACTAGAAAAAACGTATATGTATAAAACTAAAATTGATTTTGAGTTATGATGTTAACTTCGTAATGTGAATCAATAGAGTATATGCCTTAAAAGTATAAAAGAAGTGTTGAACGAGAAGTTTTGTCAAAATATTAAAAGAATGAGAGAATTAAAGTGCTTAGAGTTGATAATGAAAATGAAGTATTGTAGCTGTCTTTGATGAATACTACAAGAAAAATAAAATTGTAAAACATAGGACTGTTAGGTATAAACCCCTAACAAAATGGTTGATTAAGAAGTCAGATAAGATTTTAATGGAGAGAGAGAGAGGTATATGCTACTGAATGTAGAGTTTAAAATATTTTTTAGCTGAAAATATATTAACAACCGTGTATTTATTGAATAGACGCTTGACAACAGCTTTAAATTTTAAAAGTTTCCTAAGAATTATGGTTAGGATATTTTTTTGGCTTAAATTAATTAAAGATCCTTGGGTGTATGCTTAGGAATGCCAATGACAAGGGAAGTAGATCCCAGGGCAATTTGTCATGCCACAATCTTGAGGTATACCTGTAACAATCGCCACAGATCTCATGATACACTCTCTATACCTATAATGTATCATAAGAGCTCATAAGGCTAATCTGTAACTTACAAACTCCTGTAAACAGTTTATTAATAAACCTTCCCATTCATAGGATTATCGAAAAAAATTGATCTACGTGATCAATTCATCCACAATTAGTATCAATTATTTAAAATAACTTTATGTAAATCATTTTACAGTCTGATTGAATAAAATATAAATATTTACATCTTTTTTTAATTTATAAAAATATTACAAGAATCTATTTACATTTATCAAGTGGGACATTCACACATGTGAGTCAAGTAAATAACCTACTCGAAGCGTTGTAGGCTCTCTATTGCTACCCCAAACTTTGCGAGCACTAATGCTCTTAACTTGAAATCTGTAATTGTAAAGGATGTGTATACAACTTTACTTAGTAAGTAAATACATACATACATACATACATATACATGCATATGCATTTCCAAGATATCAGATATTGGAATTTTCCATTTATTACCATGGTCAAAACAAATGATTATAAACAAATGATTGGTCTGCACTTAAGTTTAAACAATCAAATCGGGCTGGTCATACTATTCCAGCCGCTACCTTGGCCGAGGTAACGTCGAAATTCATCAGTGAGCATGTTATGCATAAAATCATATACAATGCAATCTTATAAAATAGAAATTATTTCTCAGTCATTTAAAAATCATTTATTTCATATAAAACATGTCTTTATAAAATTAACAGTCATTCTCACTGATGTTGGCCTCGAGTAGTCACTTGGTAATGAAGTGACTGTCCTTGTTATATCCGTCAAATCTACAAGATCCCTATCAAGCCGCTAGGACTTTCCATAAGGTCTCTAAATCAGCACATACGTGCTCGGCACACAGTGGGCTTACCATGGCTTAACCTCTCTTATACAACCCTACTGTGGCCCACTTACCTATACGGCCTCTGATAGGTCTATCCATAGGCTACCTCTCTGTTTGAAAGTAATCAAGTAAGCTAGATGAAATATGTCTTGAAGAGAAAGTGGAAAATGGCCTACCAAGTCCTAGACATGTGTGGTAAAATGATCAATGAGAAAACTTCAGTTTTCTCTCTTATGTCAGCTCTGATCAAATTTGGAGGCCTTTTCTCATGAAATTCTACTTGGAAAATATGTAAATAATCAATCAATATTGAGTATTGGATACATTAAATTTAAGTGAATATATATTGAAGTGTTAGACTTCTTTTTATTAAGTGAATGTATATGGTTTGGTTCAAATTTTCTCCACTTGTATGGTTTGAATTTTACATGGGTGATTATTCTATGTTGGGATTCTACTTAGAAGTTATTACAAAGCATTAAATTTTGTTATGTTGTTGAAATGGCTTTAGGCACTAAGATATTTGATAGTGTTGTGTATCTTTGCTATTTGCTTACTATTATCAAAGATTATAATGCTTGTTTATTGGTTTGTATTATGCTAAAAGTATTTAAGATGTGCAAAATAACATAGTTTGCATCCCAACCATACCTAAATTGCAATTACTTTGTCAAGATTGACATTTGTTTGAATTTGGGGTTCAGTATTTTGTTAATAAATTGAATTATAGATCTCCTATTGACACATCGTAAAATTCTGGGAAAAGTAAATATAATTACGAGCAACTTAGACAAAATTTAGAATTTTTCAGAAAACAACGTATTCTAAGTAGATTTTAGAAGGGACAACTTCGTGTTGCATTTTGGTTCGTCGAAAATGCAGAACAACGCACAAAAAACCTAGTACGAAAAAGGGTTACCAACATCGACTTTTAGCGTCGTAAAATTCCTTGTAAACTAGATACATAAAGAAATAATATAACCAAAAATCAGAATTTTTCATAAAGGATCAAAGTAGCAGAAACTTTCGGAATATAGGTGCCTTGTTTCGGCACCACACACTGTCGCGTATATGCCCAGTGTATGGTAAATTGATCATAACTCAAACATTAGGAATCAAAATTAGGATATGTAAAAGGCTACGAAAACTAGATATAACAAGGAATAAAATAATCAAAAAAAATTTTTTGTTTAGGAATGAATTCCCAAAAAATTAGAAAAACTTACTGTCTTGTTACAAAATTCTGTTGAAATAGTATTTGTTTAATTAAGTATAAGTTTGGATATAAAAACCCAAATGAAATACCATAAAAAGTCACGTAGTCTAGACATATAAGGGATTAACATATTAAGAATTCAGTTTAAAATTCATTACTGATTGATACTAGTAAAAAGACGAAGTTACCCTTGTTGCAGATAGATGTTGTTTTGGATAAATAGGATGAAAATTATGATTTTTCCAAAGTAGGTAACGATAGTCTGAGACTCTCATATTGTATATTAATAATTAAGTAATGAGTAGTATATTTCTTAGTTTATATGGCAAGTATGTGGTATTTCAGGTTTCAACGAAAGGATATGTATTTGTAGATAGTCGACCTAGTCAACCATCAGTATGGCTGCAAGTTGGAAATGGTTTAGTGCAAACTGGTGAGTGCATCACACTTGTTTTCATTCTTTTAAATATTTTTATAAAACTTATTGTTTTACGAACTAGGAATAGTTTTATTAATATTGATTTAATACACATGTGAGTAGATGGATACAATTTTCAAAATTTTAAATAAAATGATTGAAATGCGAAATTGCTTTCTAAAAATATTTAGAATTTAAAAATAATTTAAATGTTAAATTGTGTTGTGAATTTATGAAAATTTGAATGATTTGCAAATATGAAAATGATATATGATGAGTAAGGGTATGTTTTATAAAAATGTTTTGAAATATTTACGAATTGTACTATGGATGATTAATATGTTATAAATTGGTTTAAGTTGATATGTGAAGTAAATATTAAATATTTTATATGGATTTTATGTTTTAAGATTTGGGTGCAAGTACTCAGTTAAGCGTGTCTATGTACAGATTCTGCCTTTACTCGAGAAATGGGTAAGGCAGAGGTTACCATATTTTTGCTCTTACCTACCCAGGAAAAGGGTAAGGGAGAGGTTACCATTTCCGCCTTTGTCATTTGGTAGAAGGTAAATGAGAGGTTGCAGCTGGATAAGTAGATGTTTGGTACCATATCTAGTTGTTCAGGTCAATGCTAATGAGTGGGCTAAATGATTTTATATACTGATGTAAAATAACTCGTTAACGGATCTTAAGGCGTTCTTCAGCAGCGCATTGATGAATATCTCTAGGGATAGTTTCTTAGTAAGCCCAGTGATTTGAAATTGTGCATCCATAGATTTTTATACATAAAATCTTTTATTCTGCTTTATTATTTAAAGTGAATGATTTATTTTTTAAAATGTGAAAGTAATATATTTTTAAATTGTATAATCTTACTACTCATTTATATATTTTTATTATAATTTTATCCACTCACTAGAGTCCTTCGGACTCACCCGCATCACCTTTTAGTGATGCAGGTTTTTCAGGTAGCTAGAAAAAAAGGGAAGGAATGGTACAAATGAGATAGATACAGATGACAAGAAGTACA